>JAYKKT010000061.1:8722500-8997500 GCA_036023115.1 Brasenia schreberi | reverse complement strand
CTGGCTTGAAAATAATCATACAAGGATGCCAATCTTAAGATCAAGTAAAAGCAAACTCCATGCAATCCATGGTCTCCTACTGTAGTGCTCACAATCCCTTATTTGACTACAAAGCAAATACATACTCTTATTCCTTTTATTTCGAAAAGCATGCGGTAAACCAATAAACCTTGAACCGTAATTGTATATATCACAATTCATATTGAACAACATAGAGAGCTGAAAATCTCCCCATAGTTACCTGCAAAGTCAAATTGCCCATCACTATCAGCATTGATTCCACAAGTGCAAGAATGCATTGTGGGTCCAGAATCAGAGGGTGTAGCCATGTCATTCAAACCACATGAACCACAAGCATTTGAAAAACCGATGTCAGATTTTCTCAATGTCATTCTTATAACTTGTCGACGCTTAGGTGGAAGCTGAAGCAAGACGTGCTCCTTCAGGCGCCTTACCTAGCACAGAAATGGAAAATCTAAAGATTAACAGTTCAAACTAGTTCTGCATGAAAATCATGTTATTCTGAAAATGTATGTGCGCCATTTCTACAGAAAACCATAAAATCTCATCATACTAAAACCCAACATGAACTCACAGGCTAGCCTATTTCTACTATGTAGATACCCCTTTATGTGTTACAGTTCTTAAGAAGTTATACATGGTAGAGTGCCCTGCTTCTTAATTTTCATGGCATAGTTTGCTATTATTTTAGCATAAAAATGAGTGGCAAGAAACAAACTCTTTCTATATTCATCAATATCAATTTATTATATTTGAGAGAAACCTAGGCTGTGCCTAGGCATAGTGGTTCGAAATGAATTTCATGAAGATCTACTCAAAAGCAATATCCACATGCTCAATTAGGCAAATACCACAAATTGTCCACCTTCCCATAAGGCCACCTCAAAATCCAATTAGAATAGCCATCTAAATGTCAGGTGGTATCCTTGTGAAGGTGATGAATTAGAAGGGTGAAGGGACCTAATGCAGCTAGACTTTGAGGTACTCATTCAATAACTAGAAGCTACATTTAATTGAGTAACCATAAGCAAAACAGCAGGCTAAGTTCTAGAAGAAAAAATCAAACTGTGCCCATACCATACCAGGTAAGAAAATTTCTTAATGATTTTAAAGAAATGGTCTCCAGATCTTAGATGCAGTGCAGGTAAAAAATCAGTGGTGCAGTATGAATTCACATGGAACATACAGCTCCATACGTGAGTAGGATCCTACAAGTCCAACCTGAAGGGTTAACCTGAGCTTTTATTTGTTACCAATCCTAAGCCTAATGGATCGGGTTTAGGTCGGAAGACCATAAAATGGGTTCCACTTATAAGAGGGAAAATAGAACCTGGAGTTAGTATTTGAGTCTAAAGCCATCAACCTCCAGCCCCCACAAAAGAAATAATAACACAAGCATGAAATTGAACAGGAAGACATCAAAGCCCACCATAACAGTTCCCTTGAGCAGAACATTAAGCTCCTGTAAGCGTGTGCCCTTTGAAAAATCCTGAAAATTGGATATCTCGTGAGTGCAAGGTTTTCAACCCACACAATCAAGCTGCAATGTGATTTGCTAGAACTTGAATGAGCATAAGTATCATAACATGCATAACATACAACTGCTGTATATGCTCATTACTAAATCTCCTTATATGTTAGTCGTGTTGAAAACTCTAAATTGATCACATCCCAATATTGGCAGCAACATCCACTCGCATTGATAAGAGTATAGTAAAAGATAAAATTATATAAAAATAGAATGATGTAGCAATGTTAGTGAGAACATCTTGAGAGTCCACATACTATAAGTTCAAAGAGCCGATATAAAGAAAAAGTAAATAAGTATGTGTATCATATTCAGCAATAAATTATGGATTATTTATGTACGTACAAAATAGTATTCTTTGAAACTATAGATAGATCAAGCCTACTGTTGAATTTCTAGTACAGAAACTTCTCAAAACCTGCAAAAAAAAGCCCGTGGATATGAAGTACAGATGTTGGGTCAAACAACAACCAATAGCTACTCTTCCCTCTTACCAAGCCTCAGATAAACTTTGGTCACATGATACTTTCTGAAGAATGGAGTAATTCTATTAAGGTTGTTACAATTTAGGCAAGAAACAGCTCAATCAAAGTTATGGAACCAAATCACATGCAACAGATATCAGATTCCAGCTGCTTGGTTAATATTTACACTTCCGACCAAAATGTTCTAGGAGAATGAAGAAACTAGAGGAACCAGCAATACCTTGAACTTCTTCCCTTGATGACCTTGACTGACCTCCAATGAGCAATACGTTTTTGCAAATTCATACTTGTCCTTCCCCAACAGGGCAGGCCTAATTAAGAAGGAAGCACAGTCACAAAGTGAAGTAATGAATGATGATACATGAGAATGAGAAATGTAACGATCTTATAAATAGAAAAAGAAAAAAAATAATGGTATAAGAACTTGCCACAACAAATTTATCTGGTGAAAGATATCAAATGGCCTATGGTCACCTAGGATTAAAGGATGAACGGAACAGTTAGAAATATGATAAAAGTACACCATTTGCAATTAAACAGTGTCTACAAAAAATATATAAAGGAAAAACAAATAGAAGAACACATGAAAATAAGTAAGATGACTTTGGAAAGGATACAGAAAGTGCAGTTCCAGAAACCTATACAGGCAGGGGTCTCATGTCTGGCATGATGGACTGCACAGTTCTCAATATACATAGATGATCCAAAGAGTGACTTGATTTATAAAAATTAAAAACATCCAGTCAATGCTACACAGACAAACCTACCCATGCGTGACCAATTCCAGTCAGTTGGTCCTCTTTCTTTTCCTGAAGCTTTTACTAGATGGAATCCCCAGGAAAAATTTTAAGTGAAGTGGTCACAAACTCTGCCCATGTAAGGGATCACCCTTGCATGGCCGGTCCCAAGCCCGTATGAAGGAGGAGGGTTGTGTTAGGCTTCCGACAGACAGCGTAAAGCTTTGTCGGACTTATCTACAATGGATTCTGCAAATTATGATAGGGCTCTGTGGAAACAAAGAATCCATGTACCCGACCCCAGCTAGTATGAGAAAAGGCTTAGTTGTTGCTGTTGTTGTTGGTCACAAACATCCTTCAAAAGTGCAAAAGGGTCTTTCCCGGCAAGGCTTAAAACTGGCATTCAGAACATCCAAAAGAGTTGTAACAATTACAAGTTGGGATGTTATTGTAATGTCCATTTTAGAAGTACTCTATGATATTTCAGTTTTACGTTTTGATGACATGTTTGAATGCAATGATGCCCCGAGTAAGCCGTGGAGAACTTTTGGCATTGGTTTGTCCAAAAGAAGAAAGCACAGTAAATTGAAAGAGAAATCAAAGATCAAGTGTTAACTGGAGACACTAATGGAGCTTCTTCTGCAAAAAACGAATCACAACTACAATCAAAACCTCCTCAACCTACCAAAACAAAGAAGAAAAAAGACTCGGAAAGGCTTTTCCAGTAAAAAATCCCATTCTCCCCATGTTTTGTCTTATAGACAGCAGCAACCATCATTTCTTCAAGAAAATGGCAGCAGTTCATGGCACAAAAAGTACATACTAAGCTAACATCAGATAGTGGTGAAAGCAACCTTGATAGAGAAGGTGTCCCAGAGAGTAAAATGATGCGCTTAACTCTAGTTGCCAAGTCAAGAACAGCTGATGTCTGTGAATGAAACGTGTGTAAAACAATCAGAGTGAAGGAGGAAAATAGATCACTATACTACAATTTTAGGTATAAAACGACGAGAAACAAGCCACTAGATTTGATGGTTCCACATTCTTCAAGCGAGATGGAACGCTACCTGATTAACCTGAATAAATATGTTACATTTTGTATGAAATTGAATACCTCATCTGATTCTACCATCTTCTTTGTACACCGGATGTTATGGGATTCATCAACAATCAGCAGAGCCCAATCTCGCTCCAACATACTCTTCCTTGACCGATGAAGCATAGTATAGGAAATTACCACTATTTTTGGGCATCTTTTCAAATGTGCAATATTGTCTTGGTGGCCAAAAACTGTTAAACATAAAAAGAGAAAGAAACTGTGAAAGAAGTATTACAGGTTCCAATACATCAACAAGCAACATCCCTACATCATTGATAAATTATAATGGATGAACTTATAAAATTGCAAAAGAAATATTGCATTGAAAAACAAAAGTGGGACCTTATTTTAGTTCTTAACTTTAACCTCAACTAGTTAACCTCAATGGAGTCCTTTCCAACACTAACTAGGATCAGCTAGAGGGAGCAAAATGAGGACTACCAAAGAGGTTAATCGTTCTTTCTTGCCAGACACACTTAACCTCTAACAGGATCTTGTGTATTAGTACTAAAATATCATACAACAACAACTAAGCCCTTTCCCATACTGAATGGAGTTAGCTACATGGATTCTTCATTTCCACGAGGTTTGATCATGTGACATGTTAACCTTTAACTCAAGAAAAGCTAGATCATTCCTTATTGTTTCCTTCAAACACATTAGTACTTAAAGATCATACTCGCTGAAAAAAGTTCCGACATAGTTTTATGCTGGCTGTTCACTATCTAATAGGCTGGTGACCAGCTATGTAAAGGTGAATCCTCACAATAGCCAGAGTTTGGCACTCTGTATCTGCAAGGAGGAAAAAACTAGAATGACACTCAATGTGGAACTTTCATGAGAAAACAATAAATTTGCTAGCAAAAGTAAGGATCACGAGAAATCACTTTCTTACTGATTTCATCAAAACTTTTTACTTGCCAGGAAATCATCAATCTCTTCAACGAAACTATTGTTGAATTCCGATCTAGATTAGTTGTAATTGAAGCTTGCTACATTTTTCTGATTTTAATGGCCCTTTGTGTTAGAGTTACTTAGTAGGGACATAATGGTCATTCAAGTTATTTCGTGTATATAACCTAATGGACAGCTCGTTTGACAAATTCCTACCTCTATATTTCTATAGTTGTTGTTTCATAGTTTATTGAATATTAACATGGTATCACAGCAGAGCATCAATTTCTAGGAAGGGAAGTGCACGAGTCAATATATATTTCGTGTATTTGGTATAAACCCTAATCGACAAAAAGGTGAAAAAATTCTCTACAATCAATACTTCAACAGGACTCATCAAACCTACCAGCCTCCTCTACAAAGGTGAAGCACAACACAAATCTCGAGGCAGGGACAATGGTGCATAAATCTCAAGGCAACCGACATGAATCTCGTGATGGATAGATGGTTGGAAAGGGTGATGTTTCTGGTGATCCTAGTCATTACGCGGAAGAAAATGTTGACAACAATAAAAAAGATTCAATACAAATTACTTCCATCAAGTTCGATGGAAAGAACTACAAAGCATGGTCTAGGGCATTAAAATTTGCCCTCATTGCTAGAGGAAAAGAGTTCATTATGCAAGAAACCTCCCAACCACATCTATCAAATCTCAGATATTCAAAGTGGAGAAGGGACAATGACATAGTTGTCTCTTAGCTAATTAACTCCATAGTGCCAAGTATTGGCAGCACCTTTATGTACTTAAACACAAGCAATAAATCTTCGTTTGTTAGTCTGAGATAGCAAGGAAGCAATCATGGTAGAGGTGGTGCCTTTTCTAGGGTTGTGGACATGGGCGTGGATATTCACGCCTAGATGAGAAGGACAAGTTAAAGTACTCACACTGTGGGAAATCAAGGCATATCAAGGCAAACCAACATATTTCAAGAAGGCATACCAAGCAAGCTCCTGAGATACAGTGAAAACTAAGAACAACATGTTCTCTCGGATACTGAAGCAACTAGAAGATTTGGGTAAATCTAGATAAAGTCGAGAATCTCTTTCAGGCCTACAAGCCTCCTTGGTTCATGTGTATGGATTTAATACCAAGAACTCTATTGGTTTCTCTTCGTGCTCTTCTTTGGTTATTAATTCGGGTGCTACCCATCATATGGTTGGTAACAGAAATATCTTCAACTTGTATGAAGGTATGAAAGTGGGCAATAGTGTAAAAATTGCAGATAACTCTCATATACATATCCAAGAAAAAGGGATTGGGAAAACGTCAATCGACATTCTACCTTCAGTTTTAAATATTCCAAAATTCCCTATTAAACTCCTATTTGTTCATATTATTACTAAAGAGTTTAAAGTGTTTACTTATTTTTCATGAAAATAACTCAGTTTTTAGGATCGGAGAACATGGAGGACCCTTGGGCATGGTAGAGTCAGAGGTGGGTTATATGTGTTATGGAGTACAATCAAGAGTAGCAGCAAATAAAGGGATTTTTGATGCAAGTGTCAAGGAAGTCAGACTTTGGCATGAACGACTTGGTCATTTTCCAGTTCCTAAATTGAAGAGTATGGTCCCCGAGTTGAGTTTAGATGTGGTTAATCAGTCTTTTGAATGTGAAACTTTTCAAAAAGTTAAGCATCACAGAGCTAGCTTTCTCTGCAGTGAGTCTAGGAAAATAAATTTGTTTGAGCCTCGTACACTCATATGTATAGGGTTCAAGTCATGTGGTTGCTATGTGAAACTAAATATATTTTGTTACCTTTGTTGATGATTGTATTCTTAAAATATATGTAATAGGAAGGGCCACTAGGGTTTGTGACTTTATCTTTTTGTTCTATATGTAAAAGGTGTTAAAAGAAGGATTGTTGCTTGCCATCACTATTACCACCAACTACCGCCACTTTCTCCCACCTAATACCACCATCACCTACAATTTTATCTTTTTGTTCTGTTTGTAAAAGGTGTTAGAAGAAGGATTGATGCCCACCACCACTATCACCACCAACTGTCGCCACCGCTGCCACCTGATACCCCCATCACCTGCCAGTTGTTGGGCCAACCGTTGCAGCCAGTAAAAAGCCACCACACTAACCGTTGGGTGTTGACACTCCTTTCTTCTCTATTCCCTTCTTCTCTCCTCATGTAAATGTTGTACATTTGCTTTAAAAATAGAGTCTTTCACAACCTTAATAATATGTTGTTCTTGGACAACACTTTGACTAGTGATTTTGGCTTGTTCTTGACTCGAAACACCCGTTCTCGGGTGTGTTTGTATTTGACTTGTTGGCCTCATTTCGAAGAAATCGGACACATCGAGAAGCATGCTGAATTTGAGAAATTTATGACTCTTGGTATTTGATATTTTGAAGTTGAGGTAACTTCAAAAAATTTGTTTGTTTTTGAAATATAAGGAAAAGAATAAAGTTCTCAAGTTAGTCAAATGTTTAGTCACTTAATGTTCTTGATGGTGATTGTGTTATCTTTGACATTGCATTATGGAAATTTTGAGACTTCTAATTGATTTGGTCGTTTGTTGATTGTTGCTAGTTTATATGATTAACAACATTAAGTTTGGATATGCTTCACTTATAAGATTGATCTTAGTAATATACGATTTTTGCTATAAAGATATTTTGCTAATTTTGATGTTTAATTTTTAACACATCTAGAACTCAGTACCTAGGATTTGTTGTGTTACTTGGTTTGAGTAAGACATGTTTTCGATTAGATGTTTTAAAATTCTGGTTGACCTTAGGTTTCTTTAAAAGTTTCGTTTTGATCCATTGTGAACTTCATCTTGGGGATTGACTATTTTTGAATAAGTATCATCTTAAAAAAATTAGAAGTTTTGTGTAGAAGTTCACCATATTTTATCTTGAAAAAAGTCGATAGATTATTTCATTCGAGTTAGGCTATTGTGTTCGACATTCTTGCTTTTCAATGATATTATCCTTCTTAGCTATGGATTTATGTCTTGCCTTTGCTAAGCAGAGTCGTTGCAGTCCCTTGAAGTTTTAGTTCATGGTTTCAAAAATGATAGTTTTTCTAGCTGTTGGGCCAAGCTAGCATCCAATGGGCAGCACACTAGCTGTTGGGTATTGGCCCTCCTTTCTTCTCTCTCTATGTGATCGGGCTGCTTCCAAATACGAATATCAACAATTGTTTACATGTACAAGCTTTATAATGATTTACTTAATGAAAAAAAAGAACGAAGTTTCTTTTCGCCTATATTTCTAATATCTCGTAAATTTGTGGTGACTCAATTTCAATGTTCCATTAAATGCATCACATCAGTGAAATAATCTTACAATTAATAACAAAATTGAATAAACTTACAACATTCGGCAGATTGAAGACATCCCCTCCAAAATGCCCACGATGTGGAAGACGGTGCACAAGACTGCAACCTCTCTCCTATTCCAATGTACCTTAATCTAAACCCTAATCTCTTATTTATAAACACAATCTAACTTGAATGACCCCTATTACTAAAGAAGTACTATTGATAAGACATAAAACATAAAATGACTCCGAACATGTCTACTTTAGGACCCGATTGCAAACTCCAAAATTCCCTCTCAAGTTGGGTGAAAGATATTATTGAGAATATACAACTTGGACAAATTGTCTCTCAGTTATCTGTCAGCAATAGCTTTGGTAAGGAAGTCAGTTCTTTGTTTTTCAGATTTGACACATTTAAGTTTGAATTCTCGGTTGCAAATCTTCTCCCGAATGAAGTGACAATCAATCTCTATATGCTTAGTTCTTTCATGATAGAGTGAGTTGAAAACCATCTCAATAGTTGCACTACTATCACAATATAGAGGTATAAGTTATGTAGAATTAAAACCCAACTCACATATTAATGAAGAAACCCACTTTTCCTCATAGCTCGAGCTATAACTATGTATTTTGCTTCTGCAGTAGATCGAGCAATACTAGTTTGTTTTTTATTCTTTTAAGAAATAAGATTATCACCGAGTAGTGTAACATAGCCTACAGTAGATTTGCGATCATCTTTCGATTCAGCCCAGTCAGCATCACAATAAAGCTCAATACTAAAGTTGCAAAACTTTGAATAATGAAGACCCATACCAGGTGTTAACTTAACATATCTGAGAATGTGATACACAGATTTCACATGGTTTTTTTGTTGGTGAATGCATAAATTTGCTCACAATACCCACAGCTTAAGTGATTTCTGGACGAGTAATAGGCAAGCAGATAAGCTTACCCACCAGTTTCTGATACTTTCGTATATCTCTGAAATCTTCACTATCACCAATGAACAACTTTTTATTTACTTCCATACGAGAATCACTTTGTTTACAATCAAGCATATTTGTTTCCCGTAGCAGATCCATTGTTTATTTTCTCTGAGTTAGAAATATACCTTGATTGGATTATAATACCTCAATGCCAAAAAAATAGTGGAGTCACCCCAAATCTTTCAGGTCAAATAATCTGTGAAGATTTTGTTTCAATGTTGATATCTCTTCAACATCATCACCTGTTACAATAATATCATCTACATAAACTACAAGAACCGACAACTTCGTACCTTTCTTTAAAAATGAAGTATGTTCATTTATGCTTCTTTGATATCCCAAACTGCATACAGCATCACTGAATTTTTCAAACCAGGCTCTAGATAATTGTTTCAATCCATAGATAGCTTTGTTTAGCTTACAAATTGTACCTTCTTTTGTCTTAATACCAGCCCTGGAGGAAGTTCCATAAATACTTCTTCATTCAGATCTCCCAATAGAAAAGTATTTTTCACATCTAGTTGTCATAGATCTCATCCAAAATTTGTTATCATACTGAGAAGTATTCTTATGGAAGTAAGCTTTGCTAGAGGTGCAAAGGTTTTATTGTAGTCAATCCCGTATGATTGACTCTAACCCTTGGCAACAAGTCTTACCTTATATCTTTCAATTATACCATCTGCTTTGTATTTGATAGTGAAAACCCACTTGCATCTCACAATATTTTTGTTGTGAGGAAGTTTGGTGATTATCAAGTATTATTCTTGGCTAGTGCATCCAATTCTGCTTCTATCGCTCCTCTCCATAAAGGATACCTGTTGGCATAAGGGAATCTTATTCTTATCAGCATTTGTAACAAAAATTTGATAATATTATGATGTATTAGCAAGGAAAACATAGTTACAGATTGGGTTTCGTGCACAGGTTCTTTTTCCTTTGTGAATGGTTATTGGTACTTCCAAGTCTTCTTCCACTCCTAATTGTGGATCTGAATCAAGGGAATAATCTTTGGTGGTTAGAATATGTACGGTCTCCTCTTGATAATGAACAACCATACTCGGTCCCCTCTTATACACCATAATCAGCTTTGGTCCTGATTCAACTTGTTTCTCTTCATTTTCACCTTCGAGATCTTCAGTTTCACTGGAAACTATGGGAAGTACATGAGAGGAGTTATTTTGAGTGATGATTGACTCCCCTTGAGAACAGGGAGAGGATTCACAAAATGTGACATCCATTAAAGTTTCCTCTGAAGTGGATCATAGCATTTATAACCCTTTTGAGTTTGAGATAGCCAAGAAAGATACACTTTACTGCTCTAGGATCAAGTTTATCACGACCAGGTAAATGAACATTAAAAAAGCAAAGGCATCCAAAGATATGGGCAGTGACATGAAAGAGTTTAGAGTCATTATCAAGACATTTTACAGGATTATCTCCCTTAAGAACACTACTAGGCATCCTGTTTATTAAATAGACAACAGTAAGGACAGCTTCATTAGGTTTTAGGTACGTTATGCTAAAGAAGAAGAGTTCTAGCTACTTCAAGAATATGTCGATTTTTTCTTTCAGCTATACCATTTTATTGAGGTGTATATCAGTAAGATGCCTGATGAAGTATACCATTTACATGTAAGTATTCTCGCACCTGCCCATTAATATATCCACCCACACTATCCGAACGAAGAACTTTCCCAGAAGTATTAAATTGAGTGAATAAATTTATGAATAATAGAAAAAATAACAAACCTCAGCTTTTGATTTTATTAAGTAGGCAATTGTGAGACGCGTATAATCATCATTAAATGAAACAAAATACTTTTGACCACACAAAGAGGAAACAGGACTAGCACCCCATATGTCATAATTTAAGAGTTCAAAAGGTTGGGAACTCCTAGACTCACTCGAGGAATAAAGTGCTCTTTAGTGATTCCGGAGTTCATACACTTCACACTCAAAAGAAAATTTATTTGACTCTACCTTCAGATTAGGAAAAACATAATGAAGCTTGGACACTGGTAAATGACCTAAATGACTATGTCAAAGTTGGATCTTCGCATCTTCGACAATTGCAGCAATACCAAAAGAAGCAGTATGTAGAGACGTGTCTTCTAGAATGTATAATACTCGTCGGAGACTACCATGACCAAAGATTTTTTCCGTCTTCAGATCCTGAAAAATACAGCCAGAGGGATCAAATATCACACTACAATTTAGCGTACGTGTTAAAGAGCTTACTAACAGAAGATTTATTGGAAAGCTAAGAACATGGTAAACTGACTGTAAATATATAAGACATTTGGGTACACTTTCCTATCCAATCATATAAGAGAGTGAGTCATCATCCAACTTGATTAGCTCGTAGGTGATATTCTGAAAAATATGAAGACTCTCCTACCATATCATCTATAGCCCCAGAATCAATAATCCAAGTTTTAGAATGAAAATGAGATAATTGTTTACCCTTCACCGTGTGAGTATCATGTGCTAACGTAGCATGAAAAGTAGATGAATTATGGTTTTATGACAATTTAATTTCTAGTCCTTCAATTCTCTTAATAAGTTCTTGATTATCATTTGTATTAGGCATTAAACCTTCAGCAATATGAGCAGAATTATTCCTTACTCTATAAAATTCTGGATACCCATGTAATTCCCAGCAATTTTCTTTTCTGTGTCGATGTTTACCACAATGAGAACATATTATTTTATCCTTCTCATCAAAATGAAAATGACCTCGTCCACGTCCTCTATTTTATTGTCCACCTCTTCCACGATATTGTGAAGTTTCTCCTCTACTTTGTAGTGCATATTGTTCAGTAGTATTAATATTGTTCTTCTCTAAATTCCTACGATCTTCTTCATGAATCAGTAAGGATTAGACTATGAAAGTGAAGTAAGTTCTTCCCTGCGTACAATGTTGATCTTTATAGACTCAAATTCAGGATTTACACCCAAGTCAAAAACTTTTTTCTTTTTATTTTCCAAATTCTTTATACATAGGACGATGAACACTTGATATTGGTATAAAAGATAAGCTCATCCCATAATCCCCGAAGATTTGCATAATACTCACTAATAGAGAGAGTTCCTTGCTTGCATTTCATGATTTTTTCCAAAGTTTCATATTCTTTCGCTACAGTCTTTTTTTTGGAATAAGCTTCAGAAATACACACCAAATTTCATGGTTCTGTTTTATGGTAAATATTATAGAGCAGCAGTTAGGCCTGCCATGTTTTATGGTTCTGAGTGTTGGGCAGCTAATCATCAACATGTACAAAAGATGTCTGTGACAGAAATGAAGATGTTGAGATGGATGAGTGGTCATACAAGAAAAGACCGTATACATAATGAGGTTATTAGAAACAAATTAGGAGTGGCACCAATAGAGGATAAAATGAGAGAACATCGTTTAAGATGGTTTGGACATATAGAAAGAAGATCAAAAGAAGAACCTGTAAGAAGGTTAGAAAAACTAAATTTGGAAAGTATTAAAAGAGGTAGAGGACGACCACAAAAGTGTTGGAAAGAAACAATAAAGAATGATCTAGCTTATTGGGAGTTAACTGCTAACATGGCACACGATAGAGATCTGTGGAAACAAAGAATCCATGTAGCCGACCCCGTCTAGTATGGGAAAAGGCTTAGTTGTTGTTGTTGTTTGTAAGCTTCAGAAACTACACACCAAATTTCATGTGCCGATTTAAGAAACATAAACGTTTTCGCTATTGTTGGAATCATATATTGGAGTAACCAAGATGAAATTAATGCATCTTCTCTACGCCAACTAGTATATTGTGAGTCATGTGTGGCTGGACATGGAGTTTGTCTCATGAGATGATCCCATCTCCCCCTTGCTATTACTGAACTCCACTGACCTTGGCGACTCCAAATAATTTCTACCATCTAATTTGGATAATGTGATCTGAAATTTTTCTACTTTGTTGTTTATAGAATCTTCATTGAATTCATAAGATGATTCAATCCCTTTTCCTTTACCGGTCATTTGTAAATGAATCTGTTAACAAAGAAAATTCACTGCTTCAGTCAGCCCACACACAAAAATTCAATCTTCACAAATTCAGAAATTTTGTCATGAATCGTGAAAGTTGTTTCCTAGGATTTCAGTGGCTTCAGTGATCGTAAACGATGATATTTCAGTTGGCTTCCATAATTTCAAATGATACTATAGTAGAAGGCGAATGATTTTGCTTAGGTCTTCCAATCTCTCCCTCTTTTCAATGGTATCATCCTGCCACCAGTGTTTCGGAAGATCCAGAAAAATTTGAAGGAACAGAGGCTGATGATGAAGCACGAGCAAACACAGCAAATAGAGGCCAAAGTCAAAGACTTTGTGTTGATGGAGACACAGAGGTTGATAATGAAACACGAGCAGACACAACAAATAGAGGTCAACACCAAAGACTTGTGTTGATGGAGTCTCAACTCCCCCGGAAATGGATGTCGTTCTCCCCCTTTTATTTTCAACAGTGAACACGCCAACTAGCTTCCATGTACATGCACACCAAAAGGCGTGGGCTCGACCACTAACATCGACAACAGTAATACGCAGAGAGAAGAAGTCGAGCAGGACACTATGAAGACCTTTGTTCTCTTCCTCAACCAACGATTAAAAAGCATACCATCTGTTGTTAATGAATCAGCACCCTTTTCCTATGCAATCAGGCAATCTCTCTTGCTAAAAAACTCAATTTTATCACCTAATAGGCTCTGATACCATGAAATAATCCTACAATTAATAACACAACGAAATGAAATGGTAGAGAGTAAAATTCGCCACATCCTAGAGACAGCTAGAGCTCTCTTAATCGAGAGTAATGCTCCTAAGATATTTTGGGGTGATACAGTTATGATGGTTATTTATCTCATTTTATTTTTAAAGCATTGCGGATGCTATCGCAGTTTGAGGTCGAGTTATAAAGTCCACACTTATCATGCTTCGAGGGATATTTTACTGCGAAAATGGGTTGATATTATTAATGCATGGAGTTCATTTTTGAAATTATATAACTTATCCCATATTAATAAAATTACAGATGATTTACTCCCTATTTTTAAGGAAGTTGTTCAGGATATAGGTGTTTCAAATGTTGTTTAATTCATTACTGATAATGCTGCAAATTTTAGAGCAATTGGTAAGATGTTTGAGGTAAACTATGTATCCTTAGTATGGACTCCATGTACATTGCATAGACTTAATGCTTGAATATTTGAGTTTAATGGATGAAATAAGAGGAACTATAGATGCATGCAGAAATGTCATAAAGTTTATTTATAATTATTCTTCTGTATTGCATTTGATGTGAATTTGTAAAAGAGAATTGATTAGGTCTTCATTGATAAGATTCGCTATGAATGCCATTATTGTGCAAAGTCTTGTCATACAGAAAAAAATGTTATATAAAAAAATGTTTGCATCTGATGAATGGGTTTCTATTAGTTGGTCCAAAAAGAGAAAGAGGATTATTGTGGTAGATATTACTAAAAAAAATGAAGATAGGTTTGTTATGCCTTATATATATGATGCTATGGATAAGGCCAAATTGAAAATATAAGCAAACCTTAATCGCAAGCGGTCACTTCTAAAAAAGGTTTAGAAGGTAAAAGGGTATATTGAATGCAATTGGCCTTGTACAAGATAGGTATGTTATGCCTTCTATTCGATTTTTTCCCAACTTTGTATACGACGAAGAAGTAAAAAAGGGTATATTGAATGCAATTGACCTTATACAAGATTCGTCTATTCGTTCCAATATCCATTTAGAGTTAAGCAAGTATATACAGAGTGTTGGATATTTTGAAAGGCCAATTGAAATCCAACTCTGCTCCTAAATGCGATCAAGTATTATATACTTTTATTGATATTTATTTAAGTTACCAATTGACTGACTTTGAGTGTTTTTTATTAATCATTATCGTATTTTATTTCAGATTAGTGGTGGACTTGCTTTGACGTAGATGTACTGACCTTAGCAAAGTTTGCTCACGTATATTGAGTCAAACATGTGTTAAAAGATTTTTATTTTTTATTTTTTTATTTTTTGATGACAGGATGCAAAGGTCCCATCCATGGCCCTAATGCAAGGGCCAAGGCCATTCCGCCCTCGTACGGGACCACAAGGGTCCGCCACAATGACTAGTAGCCGTTGGGGGTTGGCTGGACCCTTTTCTTATCTCTCTCTTTCACTCTCCTTTCTTCTTTCTCTTCTATAAATTATCCTATGTACGTTCTCTCAACAAGCCTTTTAATGTGGCTACTGAATAATATTGATTTTTGTTATTATTAGTGCCTTTGTTGTACATATCTCATTATAGTTTTTTCTAAAGCTTTGTGATTAACGATTTATTGTGATATTTGTTCAATCTTCTGATGCTACATCAATAAAGAGTATTTTGCATTAAGTTCAATTTGAGCATCACCGCCTTTATTATCAAGAAGTCTTGCTCGCTCAAGAATATCTTCTACATATTTTGACCGAGAAAGGAGATAACCTCCGGGGTGAGTGAGCCACCTCAATACCTAAGAAATAACGTAAAGAACCCAAGATCCTTCATCTCCCAAAATCGCCGTCTCTGGGCTAATTCTATTTTCAAGATGCTGTACAATGCCATTAATATCATCACCTCGTAATAATCATATCATCAACATATATAAGAGAAAGAATGATACCTAAGGCTTCGCAATCAAAGATACATAACAAAGAGAGCAGTTAATCATGACTACTAGCCTGGAATCCAAGAGAACCCAAGCTGGCTATATTATGGACCGAACTTAGCAAATCAAGCACGGCGAGGTGCTTCGTTTTTAAGCACTATATAAGGCTTTCTCGAAGCTTGCAAACATACCCAGATCTTGTTAGATGGACAAGAATACACCAGGAGGTATCGTTCATATAAACTTCTTCTTCTAAGGTCACCATGCTCAAGAAAAGGCATTCTTCACATCCATCCGATTAGATATTCCAATGATAAATTACACACACAGCTATAAGTATTCTAATAATTCTCATTCTAGCAACAGGAACAAAGGTTTCTTCATAATCAATTTCATATTCTTATGAGTAACCTTTGGCAATTAATTTAGCTTTATAACGATCTAATGAACCATCACCATTAGTCTTAATTTTATAAACTCACCAACAACCTATAGTTTTTTATTTGATGGTAGAGATTAGTTATCAATAGCACGTTATAGCGTTTTAGCGGGGCTAAAATCGTTATAGCGGGGGACTCTTAGCGGGCGACCCCTAGGGCAATTTGGCCTTATGTACCCAACTTCCCTACAATAATGGCAAATGATCTCTTTCTTGCTTCGCTTGATCGTTCATTTTTTAAATGAGGAGAACGATAAGCATTCATATTTACTACGGGATTAGATGCGGCAAGTGCGATATCTCTTTAAAGCCTATATTAATTCATTATTGTTTCCGCCATTTGAAGATCGATAAGTACCTCTTCTTTCGTGGAAAATGAATTTCAATGAATAAGAGATAACTAACTCCTTGAAATTATTCTCGAAGACTTCGTAGAAATTGATACATTATATCTTCATTGTCTCTCATTACGACATTGTGTATATTTCTTTCTACAGATAGTTGGTTCCAAATATTGTAATACTCATCAAAGAAATCATTTACCTCCTTATCTCCTTGTCTAAGAGAGACCAATTTGTATTTTAATGTCATCCTATGAGCAACATCACTTTGAACATGATATTTTTTCAAATATTCTCATACTTTTCTTGCATTAGTGAAATCGATCAAAGTGTCTCTAGTGTGCTCATTTATATTATTCTTGAGCACTCATAGGACCGTTCGATGACCTTCTTCATATTCTTCCTTTTGCTCAAGCGTAGCTTTAATGGAGGATTCTACCATCGAACCATTTACAAAGCCCCATAATTTTTTGAAATATAGATAATTTTTTATAGTTTGGGCCCATGTTTTGTAGTTTAAAGGTATTAAACGTAAATTAAATCTTCTCTTTTCATTCATATTTCAAGAAAAAAAATAATTATAAAGAAGTAAACATACAACAAAATCAAGAGCACTATCAACACACTTCTCGAGGCAATAAACGATGTTTCCACGATCGAAAATGGCTTTATATCATGTAGTGAAGACGATGCTTTAATGTAACAACGGAAGGTTGTTGAATATCACCTCAAAATATCACTCGCAAAAGCCTTAGAAAAAATGTTATAACAACGTGTATGCAATAAAGGCATAATATATTAAAAAATTATTATTTAGCCACAAAAGAAGAAATATTACATGAAAACCATATTTATAGAGTAGATGAGGTATATGAGAGGAGAAGAAGAGAAGATAAGAGAGAAGGGGGAATAGAAGAGAAGAGAAGGAAAGGGGGTTGGCTCGCTACCAGCCCTCGACGGCCAGTGGCCCCGCAGGCCTGATTGGCCAAGGCCTATCGGTCAGGCCGCTCGAGCCCAGTTTCTAACAGCCTTATGTATCTAAAGATGTCAAATTTTTTGAAACTGAATATGTATTTAAAAGTATGGATGATGTCAAATCTATTTATGACTCTTCTTATTCTTTTTTTAATGATATTTTAGGAGATGATGTGATAAATATAGAAAATGATCTACATGAACACACATCTCTAAGGTATTTTGTCATTCTTTTTAAACAATATTACTATAGGAGAACATCTACATATTCCGAAATGGTTCGTCTCTTATGACATTTTTTAATAGAGCTCTTTTGACCACCATTTCAATCATAAAAGAACCTAGAACTTTTAAAGAAGCTCATGTATCACAAGTTTTGATTCACGCTATGAATAAAGAATTAGATGTTCTATATGAAGCCCAAACTTAGGACATTATTCCTAGACCGCAAAACAAGAAAGCTAAAGATTACTCTAGATTGTTATAAAACTAGATTATTGCCAAAGGTTACACAAGAATATGGAATTGATTACGAGGAAACATCTGCTGGTTGGTTCGATAAAACGATTGAATTCATGACATTGCATGGTTTTATTACCTGTTATACTGACACATCCCTATTTATAAGAAAGTCTTTTTAAGGTATTGTTATATTTTTGCTCCAAGTAGATGATATGATTATTACAGGTAGTGATGATTCCAGGATTAAACAAATCAAGCAAGAACTTGGTAAGATGTTTGAGATTAAGGACATTAGACAACTTTCGTATTTTTTGGGTATTGAGGTAACTTGTGATGTTCGAGGTTTCTTTTTATAATAAACTAAATTTGCTTATGATATTAATCTTAGATCAGGACTTACAGATCACAAAGTTGTTGAGACACCTTAGGTGATCTATCAGAAAATACGACTTGTTAATGGAGTCATTGAGTAATCATACTGCTTACATACAGAAGATTTGGAGACGAACTTATCTCACCATAACATGTTCTAATATTGCTCATGGAGTTCACATTGTAAGTCAACTCTAACATGCAACTACACCTGTAGTTATAAGCGTAGTCATGAGGATTGTTCGATATATTCAACAAACTGCAACTAAAGGAGTATTTCTATCTTAATCTTATTTCAATTAAATGCATACAATGATGTTGATTGAGTGGTGATGTAAATGACAAGCACTCCACTACAAGTTATTGCATTTTCCTTCTGCCACTAAACCAGCAAAAGGTGTTTCTTTCTGCCACTGAAGTTGAGTAACGTGCAATGGCCGACACAACCACTGAATTTACCTGGTTGACAGCTATTACAGTACTTGGGAGTGACACTGAAAACCACTCAAATCATGTTCTACGACAATAAGAGTGTTATGTATATAGCCAACAACCATACATTTTAGTGCACCAAGCATATATAAAGATGGATTGTCATTACATCCATGAAGAGCATCTACAAGGCAATTTAGCACTATAGTTTATAAGGAATATCAGCTTACAAATGTCTTCACCAAGTCGCCACCAGCCCCACAATTTTAGTTTTGGTTAGCAAACTTTAGGTCATGGTACCGTGACTTTGATTAAATACTCACTTCACTTCTAAAGGTCTCCATACTTTTGCCTGTTGAACACTTGCTCGTACCTGCACCTCGCCTGCCCCTCCAAGCTCCCACAGGAACACTAAAGCTAAGCACACAAGCACCCACCTAAAGCTGGTGAACTCAGAGTTGTCGAGGCTCCATCCTTACTACCGCCATGTGGGACGAGTAGAAAGGGCCCGTTAAGATCATCTAAAATCTACGCACTATGCTTATGCTAATCCTATCTCTTCTCACTTTGCCCAAATGAACACTTCTCCAGTTTGACATAGAGATTATTCTCCCGCAATAGCTTAAAGATTATTTGTAGGTCTTGTCAAATTCTCATGGATACAAACTCTGGTCATGCTACGCCAAAGGTAAGAAGTGCCTAACAATGTTCCTAGGAATAGTATCATCTAATGACGACTTTGATATGAGGACCGACTAACAAGTGTCTTGACTTGCCTTCGAAAAAGGCAAAAGATTGTCGCATGGATCGAGTCACGACTTATGAGATCCCAAACGCCATCTGTCGGGGTCTGACCCTGAATAAGACCCAAAGTCTTTGGGGATTTCCCTTGGCTTGGTCCTTCACCCTATAGTTTACAACACACTCAGTCTACTCTTCAGTCTACTATAGCTTATAGCAAAAGGCCATCCCAATCTTGGACAACACAACAACGGAGCTGCATCTACACAATGATGAAGAGATTCCCCATCCGCAAAGGATTACAAGGGTTTAATATATAGGAAATGCCGCTTTTGTTGTTAATTGCTCTTCTCCACTTATCAATCTCTAAGTATTAGGGTTGTATGAGTATAGTGGAAGCAATCTGACGGAAGGTTCATGGGTGTTAAAAGAAATGTAATTTTCCTTTTTTATTTTATTTTAGTTTTATGCTGTCCATGGAACCAAGTCATTCGACCCTGGTACGTGACCACAAGGGCCAGCCACAACAACTACTAGCCGTTGGGGGTTGGCTGGACCCTTTTCCCAACCCCCTCTTTCACTCTCCTCTTTTCTTTCTCTTCTATAAATTCCCCTATGTACATTCTCTCAAAAGCCTTTTAGGGTGGCTATTGAATAATATTGATTTTCGTTATTATTAGTGCCTTCATTGTACGTCTATGATTATAGCCTTTCCTAAGACTTTGTGATTGACGATTTATGGTGATATGTGTTCAATCTTCTGTTGCTACATTAAAGCATCGACTTCGTTATAACATGTAATTCGAGTGGGTGTGAGAGAAATTGGAATTTTTTCGAATGCATTCGCACAAAAAAGAGTAAAAGACAGAAACATGCTCAACTGCGTGATTTGGTATACATTGCATAATATGAAGTTAAGGTAAAGGTAACAATTTTTAAAATATGTATTTTTGTTGCCTAATTCTTTCTTATTAATAATAAATGATCGATGTGACTATATTACATTTGGTATTCTTTATAATTTGGATATTCTTTCTTTACACACAAATACAAAAAAATGCAATAAGGGCAAAGAAGGTATCATATGACCCATTCAGCTATGAAAATATTAATATTCTTGATGATTGAGTCAAAGAGCAGGAGCTCCATCAATTTAGAGGACGAAAATTGGAGGACACTCCAAACCAAAGCAGAACTTGGAGTTGGAGATGATGATGATGATGAAGATAAAGGTGTTTGATGGGTGGATCCAATTATAGAGGAGGAAGAGGGAGGAGATGATGATGGTGACGGTGATCCTCACTATTTCGATTACAATGCTTTTGTTGATTATGATCCACGTTGTGGATGATTGTTTAACTTTTAAATGTAATTATAACTTTGTAACGTTCTGGCCTAAATGATTGTAAGTTTAACTTTATTGTTTATTAATTAAAGGTATTTAGTATTCATGTCATGGTATGGATGTTTGTTCATTATGAGATGTTATTTAACTTGGTTATTCTCTTCTTACAATCTCTCTAACTAATTTTATAGTCATAGTCATTTATTAAGAATTATCTTTATCAAATCAAGCTTTTGGATTTGATTTTGTTTAATGTTGATTGTGTTATATATGTTTTTTTCATTGATTCCATTTTCCGTATTTTTTGAATTTATTAATATTTTTTATTTTTTTATGAAGAAATAAAAAGAAATTGCATTGTATCGTACGATACAAGCATATGGTGCCCAGTGCGATACAAGTACCGATACGCTTTTTATAACATTGGTATTCAAAGATACAAAGCTTGTTTAGTTGCAAAAGGCTACACTTAAACCTAAGGGTTAGACTATACTAAAATCTTTGTACCAATAGCGAAAATGACAACTATTATAGTAATTATTAGCATAGTTACAAACAAAGAGTGAAAACTTCGGCAAATAGATGTCAAAAATGTATTTCTCCAAGGACATCTAAACGAAGAAATTTATATGGATTCACCACTGGGATGTGTAATTACTACATAGATATAAACTAAACAAAGCAATATATGGACTGAAACAATCACCTCGTGCATGATTTCAAAGATTCAGTGATGGAGACACAAGCCTCAGGTTTACTAGAAGTCTAAAAGTGTAAGTGATCATACAATGTTCGTAAGGTGGATGATCATCACTGGAGATAATGATAATGAAATTAGACGGTTAAAATATCAATACTCTCCTTGTTTGACATAAAAGATATGGGACTTCCATTATTTCTTAGGAATTGAAGTTTTAAGGAATTCAAGCCGCATATTCCTAACTCAAAAGAAATATACTCTAGACTTATTAAGGGATATTCATATGCTAGAATGTAAACAAGCAAGTATACCCATGGAACGTAACCCGAAATTAAGTGTCAATACTGATGAACCATTGAAGTAACCTCGAGAGTACCAAAGATTAGTGAGACGGCTTATCTCCTATGTTGTAAGTATGGTAGGTTGATTTATGCATTGCCCACCAAAATCTCAAATGAATGTCGTGAGACAAATATTGATATACCTGAAACACACTCCTGGAAATGGTCTCATGTATATAGCTCATAATCATTTAAATATTGAAGTATATACACATGGTGACTAGGCAGAATCGATATATCGGGATAACTAACTATGGTAGGTAGTAACATAGTCTCATGAAAAAGCAAAAAACATACGGTAGTAGCTAGATCTTCATCAAAAGCAGTGTATAGGGCAACTGCACTTGGCATGTGTGAAGCAATTTTGTTAAAATCTCTATTTCAAGAACTTGGTACTCATTCTAAAGAATCAATTTTTTCTACTGTGACAATAAGGCAGAAATTCAGATAGATGCAGGAAAATCAGGGATTATCTAGATGATATATGTAAGATCTGAAGTAAAGTGTGTGGACTTCTTAACTAAATCCCTAGGAAAGGGAAGACTCGAGAAGCTTATCATCAAGTTGAGAACTTTTAGTATCTTCATCCCAACTTGAGGAGGAGTGTTTAATTCTGATCTAGATTAGTTGTAATTGAAGTTTGCTGCTTTTTTCTTTTAATGGTCCTTTGTATTAAAGTTACTTAGTTGGAGCATAATGGTCATTCAAGTTATTTCTTGTATATAACCTAATGGGCAGCCATCCATTAGGTATCATGAAATAAAAACAAGAGAGAGGGAGAGCAGCGGCAGACCAAGAAGACAGCCGACTGCACCTAGATCTCACATTTCCATAGTTGTTTCAAATCTTCATAGTTTATTGAATAAACAACAACTATCACCCTAAAAACAAGACAACAAAAGAATCATATGCTAAGAAGCAAAATGTGTGTTTATAATCATTTCATGCTATCTCGGCACAAACATAAAAACAAGAAGTTCCTGCCAATATAAGAAAGTAAAAGAAAACAAAAAAAACGTTAATCAAATGAAAAGGGAATTATTTAAGCCAGTCCAAACAAAGAGGAAGTACCTAGATGGATGTCCTTGGGTGCACAAAATGGAAGCCATGACTCCAGCTCTTCTGCCCATGCATATCGTAAAATTGCAGGGCAAACAACAAGGATGGGGCCTTCATTCATAAAACAGCAGGCAATAGCAATTGCCTAATTGTAACAAAGAACACATATCAATGAACTATTGAGATAACCAAATGGAACCCACTAGATACTCAAATGATCTTCTTTAGTTAAGAACAAAAGTTGTATGGATAAAATTAGTGAACGATCCCGGTAACCAACAAAGGCCTATCAAGATCATTAGACTACAATTTTATTAAAATCATATCATATCATACAATAGGATTCGATATCAGTACCTGAATTGCAATGTACAATTTATCATAACATAATATAGTGTGATACACTCCCATATCATACGATATGCTATTGATTTCTTGAAGATCGTGTTACCGTGGTTGTGTTAAGCCCCTTAAGGCTACTTTCTTCGACATCCTTGCCCCTTTCTCTCCCCAAGAGGACCACTACTCTCCTGGAAAGCTCCAAGTCTCAAATTTCTTGCATCCAACAATAGCTGAAAATTTTAATTCCAGTTTGATTGGGAACTGCTATAGCAAGAGCGTTCGGAAAAATGGTGATGAGATGCAATTTCTATAGACGTCATGCACGGTAGCTGGAACGGAGATGAAACTGCAATCTTGCTCTACTGGGAGTCAAGTCGAGGCATGAATGCTCAAAGACGTAAAGGATATCCAAGGGAGAAGAAAAGAACAGGAATACCAGGAGCAACACAAGGACTAAGAACAGTTGCAGAAGTACATGGAGAAGAATAAAGAAAATAGCTATTTTCTTATATTTTATTGATGTTGAATTTTGAAACTTTGAGAATGTATGATTCTCTCAATCTGTAGTAGTTTAGAACGTTAAGGTAGTTTTTTTCAACTTTTCTTTTACTAAGATAGTGTTATCATTCATGAACGCATGCGATGCGGGACATTCTGCATGTTACAAAATTGTTTGATGATTTTTTTTCTGAACTTTTTAATGTTTATTTAAGAAAAGATTTTTTCTTAAAATACTTTGTATCGGGCAAAATGGTACAAAATGTGCATATCAGTTCCCTGTGCAATAAGTGCACCAATACACTATTTGCAACATTGATTAAAACCAAAATTGAACCAAATTAAAATGCATTGTGTTGGGTTAGAAGTTTAGATCCGATTTAAAATGACGACCCAATCCAAGCTCAAGTTGGACATCTTTAAATTGTTAAATGCTTATGTTCTAATTGATGAAGCATTTGGTGGGACTCACCCAACACTTAAACAACAGACATTTGGACAGATAAATTTTCTCTGCATTGGCAAAATAAGGACCTCAGTATTGGAGGTTAAGTGCATCCTACCCAAAGCCTGGAATACAGCTTAATCCCTACAAGCACCGTTAGCCAAAACATCCACCCCATGTCCTTTACTCATCCTTTCCTGGTGGCTATTTTAGGTAAAATGGAGATATATATCAGGTGTTCTGTGTGACAATAGATACTACAGTAATTCAAAGAGGAACACTATGAATCAGTGTCTAAAACTAGAAACACTATAAAACTGTTAAAACATGCAATGCTATTATATGGTGCCAAGCATTTGGGCAGTCGCATATGAACATGTGCAGATAACAATGGCAGAAAGGAAGAAATTGGGACCAGTGTATGGTCATACAAGGATAAAGTTCACAATGGTGGGTTCTTGTGTGGGACCACTAGAAGATACAAGAAAAGATGCACATGGTAGTTCATTGGACTGTTGGATTTGGAGAGGCCTCCAAAGTATTGGAAGGAAAATATGATCTCGCTTTTTGGGAGTTAAATATTAATATGGCAGAAGTGGATAAGAATTCACATATCTGCCCTCCACTTAACAGGGGACGAGGCTTATTTTTGGATTTGGTTTTGGATTGTAATAAAAACTTCCTTCCCTCTTTTCAGGAGGGAAAAAACAAGAACCATCGATGTTGCATGATTTTATCTCTACATTAGAATAGCCTTTTGTAGCTTTCATTGCATAGAAGTATGGGTCAATCCAATTACACTAGTTTTGTTATAGTTTATGAGCTCTTTGGATGCTTTAGTGTTATGTCGTTTCAGGATAAGTAATCAAGGGTTTTATGATGACCTTTTATAAAGAAGACACAGATAAGTGTTTTAATAGATTGTATATTAAATTCATAAAAATGATTGTAAATATCAGTACATACCTGGATGGTTTTCCCAAGCCCCATTTCATCTGCAATAAGGCACCGCCCACCCCTCTGTAGGCCATATTTAACACCATCAAGCTGGAATGGTAGAAGTGAAACTTGCAACTTTTGGGGCAGGTTTTGTAAGAACTTATCAACTTCTTCATCTGAAAGATGACCAGGCATGCATGGTATCCATTTGCCGGTAATAGTTGAATGTGAAAACTTCCGAACTACTGCCAATGTTCTCCAAGGAATCTCTTGTAAATGTAATTCTGGGAGCTTCTTTAGGCACTTAAGAACCAAATCATAGTCTTTTATCATGTAAACAGGAGCCCTTCCACCCGTCAGAGTTCCAATAAAAGAAATTGGTGTTACCTAATGAATTTCCAAACAGGCCCAAGTCATACATGTTAAAGGTATACTTCACAAAAGAATTTTTTTTTAGAAACACATGATTATAAACTAAGCAAGGTGCTAGATTCAATATAAACCCACCATTGTCAAAAAACTTTGAATTCTGTAAACATGTGGAATACATTTCTAAATATCATACTAAGAAATCTCATAATAAGAGTATGCCAAAAGTTTAAATGAAGAACATAGAGAACAAGTGAAAAAAGTCATCCACCACACTTAAGCATCCACTACATATGTGTGTGTGTGTTTGCTTGATGTTTGTGAACAATGTTCATTACTTTATGCTTACTTATATTTATGTTTATATACATATTTTAGTTTCTTAATTACTTGATGTCAATTTGCATGTGATGATGCACACAAATACGCAGCTGGCTAATAAATTTGTTATTAATCTAATAACTCTTTTATATGTTTTCTACTATTTTATAAAGAAATACATAATTATGTCATTTAGCATATTTGTTCTACATGTTACAACAACAACAAATAAGCCTTTTCCCATACTAGATGGGTCGATTCTTCGTTTCCATAGAGCTTAATCATATGTGATGCTAAGAGTTAACAAAAGTTAAGTCGTTCTTTATTGTTTTCTTCCAACACTTTTATGGTCTTCCTCTTTCTCCTTTAGCATTTTCACAATCTAGTTTCTCGTACCTTTTTACCGGAGTTTTCTTTGATCGTCTTTCTACATGTTCAACCATCTTAAACAATTTTATCTCATTTTGTCATCTATTGGTGTCACTGTCACTTTGTTTCTAATAACCTTATTTCGTATACGGTCTTTCCTTATGTGACCACTCATCCATCTCAGCATCTTCATTTCTGTCACGGACATCTTTTATACATGTTGATAATTAATTGTCCAACACTCAGAACCATAAAGCATAGCGGGTCGAATTGATGCTCTATAATATTTACCTTTCAACTTTAATGGTATCTTCTTATCACATAAAATATGTGATGCACCTCTCTATTTTAACGAACCTTCACTAATTCTATGTGTAACATCTCTTAATTCTATGTGTAACATCTCCAATTTTTCTAGCACTCTCAAAAAATGATTCGAGGTATTTAAAAATTTCAACATGTGTCAATCTTAATTTCTATGTTATTTAAAGTAACCAAATGATTAAACTTGCATTCCATATATCCTATTTTTATTCTACTAAGTTGAAAGCCTTTACTTTCTAATGTTTCTCTTCATAATTCTAATTTTTTATCAATTTTTTCTTAGACTCATCAACTAATACAATGTCATCCTTGAATAACATACACCAAGGAACTTCATCTTAAATATGTTTTGTTAGCTCATCAATGACCAATGTAAATAAATATGGACTTAAAGTTGTTCCTTGGTGTAATTTGATATTAACCTCAATGAAATATGTTATTTCTTTGTGGGGTCCTAACACATGTTTATGCACTTATCATACTGAATAGGATACCACTCTTTTCTAAAATTCTCTAAAAAATATCTCTTCGTATCCTATCATAAGCTTTTTTATATCAATAAATATCTAAAAAATATTTGTTGGTATCCTATCGTAAACTTTGTTTAGATCAATAAATATCATGCAAAGGTTTTTCTTTTTACTCTAAAATGTTCTATAAGACATCTCAATAGTACCAAGTATGAATCCAAATTGGTTCTCTGTTGTACTCGATATTTGTTCCGACTTACATTCAATAAATCTTTCTTATAATTTCATAGTAAGACTCATCAACTTGATACCTCAATAACTTGCACAATTATGAATGTTTGGCTTGTTCTTATATATGGGTATAATTTTACTTTTCCTTCATTTCTTAATCATCCTTTAGTTTTTTCATATTTCATTAAATAATCTTATAAGCCAAGTAATATTGTCTCCCTTATGATTTTTCATTGTTCTCTACCAACTCATAAGTTTAAGAGCTTCTTTGACTTCACTCTTTAGAATACATCGGTAGAAATTGTGGTTTATATGCTCTTTGATTTGGTTAACTCTCATAAGCTAATATTAACACCTATATTTTCGTTAAAAAACTTATGAAAATAATTTTTCCATCTATTTTTTATATCATTGTTGTTGATTTAAGATTTAATTTTCTAGTTAAATTCATGCATTAGGTCGTTCAGCTCCTATAGGATCAGAATCTGATCCAATAGGAGTTGGGTGTCATCTTAATTACTTATTAGGGGTATATTAGTCTTTCAAGTTATAAACTAGTATATAAGTATACCATAATTGTAATGTTGTACATAACAAGGAAATAAAGGAGAGATAGGCACGGCACCAAGAGGGAGGCGTCAACCCTCATATCGATCCAAAAATTCATATTTATGACTGATTCTTGTTTGCTTTTTATTTGGGTTGATTATCAACACGGTATCAAAACCTAATCTATGATATTAGGGTGATTTTTCGTGATTGTACAACAGTCCCAAACAAGAAAGGGTGTTTAGGGCAACGTAAATTAGGTGCAGTCCAAAGAAAATTGAATCAAGTCTGTTTTACTTCAACAAATATTCGTTACAAAAAAGAATTTCTACAAAAAAGAGAGTAAAGACCTATTTCATCCCTAGAAAAAGAAGATTTTCTTCACGTCTGACAAAAAAAATGATAGACAGTGGAGAAAACATTGTTTGAGAAGAAAACAAACATATGGATAGTTGAGAAAACATTCTTCATGATAATCTTGCTCACATTATGAAAAAACCTGACACACAAAAGAAAATTATTGAAAACTTGTGGGCATACCTAACTATAATCAGAACAGACCAAATAGAGTATATTTCAATGATCAAGTTGAAAAACAAAATCTGATTGATATAAAGAAGAAAATCGAAGATCTCAAAGTGAGACTAGTTGAATCACAGTCAGTTTCTACACCTTCTGTTGTTGATTCCCAAGCTACCATGGCATATCATTTTTCATTAATGGCTTTAGGTAATTCACTTGTTCCTAATTTCAAAATATGGATAGTTGATTCAGGCGCCACAAATCATATTGTTGGTCATCGAAAATATTTCTATGACTATCAACTGAATCAAAATGGTATTGGCATTAAGCTGGCCGACGGGTCTAATACTCTTATTATGAGAAAAGGGAGTATAATCACTACTTTTGGGACTCTTAAAAATGTTCTACATATTCCCAATATTTCAGTAAATCTCTTATGAATGTATGCTTTAACACGAGACTTAGATTGCGATGTAACCTTTAATTCTATATGTGAACTAAGGATAGGGAGGATCTTTGGTTATGGTAGCTCGAGGAGAGGACTTTATTTTTATGAGGAAACCAACAGGACAATTATGTAATATACTCTAACTACAAAAAGGGAGAAGAAAGAGTTGATATTGTGGCATCGACGATTGGGCCATCTACCCATCTCTAAAATTAGGATTCTATTATCTAAATTTTCCGGTTGTAGTAATTTGATTTTGTAATGTGACACTTACCAAAAGGTCAAACATCATCGTGTCATTTCCTTTAAATGAAGCTAGAGCTTCTAAACCATTTGAAATGGTCCATTCTCATGTTTGGGGCACATATTCTATTATTTCATTGCATGGTCATAAATACTCCATTTCATTCATTGCATCAAATGTCATATCCTCATTCCCCACAATAAAATGGTGTTTCTAAAAAAAAGGCATGTTTTAAAAGTTGTTAGAACATTACTTATTCGGTACAATGTTCCTAAATTTTATTGGGGTGAAGTTGTCCTAACCGTAGTTTTTCTTATAAATCGCAGGACCAATCGAGTCCTTAATGGTGATTCTTCGTTTCATGCCTTATGTCCTACAAAAAGACAATTTTATGTACCTCTGAAAGCGTTTGGATGCACCTGTCTTGTGCACGTACACGGCATATCTAGAGATAAATTAGATGCTAGAGTTGTTAAGTGTATTTTCTTGAGTTACTCTGCAAACGTATTGTAGAGGTGAAAGAAAGATATTCCTCCTAAGTCCTAATGCTACCCTACATCAGAATTCTTACCCTCAATCAACTTCTACTCCAACCCAGGTAACTCCTTTAATCCCATCTAATAATTTTGATAATTTACCTATTGCTCCTCGAAAGGGAAAGAGTGATGTTGCTAGATATCCTATAAAGAAGATGGTCTCATATACTAATTATCCAAAGGAGTATCAGTTGTTTATGATGAATGCAGATAATATTTATATTCCTAAAACTTTTGAAGAAGCCAAATTAAATTCAAATTGGAGAGCAGCAATGAAAAAAGAAATCACAGCTTTAGAAAAGAATCAAACTTGGGAACTTATAGATCTACCACCAGAGAGGAAGACGGTGGGTTGCAAATGGGAGCATATAATAAAATTCAAGGTCGATGGACATATAGAAAGATACAAGGCCAGATTAGCAGTTAAGAATTATAGTCAATCATATGGAATTGACTATACAAAAATATTTGCACCGGTTGCTAAAATGAATACCATTAGAATTCTTAAGTGTGACAGTTAATCAAGGACGGGAACTATGGCAGCTAGATGTGAAGAACGCATTTCTTTAAGGAGATCTTACTGAAGACATCTATATGGACTTACCTCCATGCTATGATCAAGGGAAGAAATCATTGAAGGTATGTAAACTAAAAAATCTATTTATGATTTGAAGCAATCACCTAGAGAATGGTTTGAAAAATTTAGTAGTGGTATTTTTGGTTTGGGTTTAAGTCTTTCAAACAGTGCATTAGTGATCACACATTATTCATCAAGCGCGATAAGAAAATCATTCTCTTAATTGTATATGTTGATGACATCATTATGGTGATGATGTGGAAGGAATTGCTTATTTGAAAAAACAACTATATGCCTTATTTTATTTGAAAGATATGAAAAAATTACACTATTTTTTAGGGATCGAGATTATTCGAAGCAAGGGTTGTTTGTTCTTAAGCCAAATAAAGTATATCCTTCATTTGTTGAATGAGACAAAGATGGAAGATTGCCGTGTATGATCTATCCCTCTTGAGATTCAAAAGGAAGTTGCTGAAAATTCTAATGAACCGTATAAAGATGTGGGCAGATATCAAAGATTAGTAGGAAAAATGATATATCTCATAATTACAAGACCCGATATAAGCTTTGCAGCCAACTAGGTTAGATGGATGCATTCACCATCAAGACACCATATAAATATTGTTTTCCATATCATTAGATATCTGAAATCACCTATCACTCACAACTTACTATACTCTCCACATTCATCACTTGATATTGAGATTTACTTCGATGTTGATTGGGTTGGCTCAACAGATGATAGGAGATCTACTTAAAGCTAAATTGTATGCCTGGGAGGTAATGTTATTTCATGAAAGAGCAAGAAACAATCTGTACTAGCTAGATCTAATGCAGAGGTTGAATATCGTGTTATTGCTCTTGATATGTGCAAGAGTTTATTGATAATATCATTAATAGAAGAAATCAGCTTTGGAAGAAACTCTCCAAATAATTTTTTTACTAATAGTAAGGTTGTCCTTCAAATAGCCTTCAATTAAGTCCTTCATGAGATAACAAAACACATTGAAGTGGATTGTCACTTTATTCGAGAGAAGGTATATGAGAAAATTTTTAATCTCATCCATGTCCATTCAGAGAATCAATTGGCAAATATTCTTACTAAACCAAAGGTTGTAAATGAACTAAAGAAGGCTCTTTGCAAGTTGGGTATTTCTACTATTCAAGACCCAACTTGAGGGGGGTGTTGAAGAATTTTAAGATTTAATTTTCTAGTTAAATTCATGTATTGGGTTGTTAAACTTCTATTGGATTATAATCTAATCCAATAAGAGTTGGGTGTCATCTTAATTACTTACTAGGGATATATTAGTCTTTCAAGTTATAAACTAGTATATAAGTATACCTTAATTGTAATGTTGTACATAACAAGGAAATAAATGAGAGAGAGAGGGGCATGGCAACAACAATGAGGCGATGGCCTCATTTCAATCCAAAAATTCAGATTTATGGTTGATTCTTGTTTGTTTTTTATTTGGGTTGATTATCAACAATTATTTATCACTAGAATCTTCTCATCCTCATTTTTTATGCATCTAAAAAAAGTAAAATAAGTAGTTTTCTTATCTCTAGCCTTAGCTATCCAAAAAATATCTCTTTCACTTACTTTTCAGTTGTTTTTTATATAAATCCCCCCAAATTTTAGCTTTTGCTTCAGTAGCGGCCTTTTTTGCTTCTTTATTTTGCTTTCTTATACGCATCCCAAGTTTCATTAGTCTTATTGATATAATGCAACTTGTAGCATGCCCTCTTCATCTTGATCTTATATTGCACCACTTCACTCCATCACCAAGCTTCTTTTGTGGTAGTATGCCTCCCTTAGATTCACCTAACACATCTTTTGTTACTATTCTAATATGCTTAGCCATATTATTCCACGTTTAAGAAGGTGTACTTACATAAATCCAGACATCTCCTTTAAGAACTTTCTGTTTAAATATATCTTATTTTTCATTTCTAAGGTTCTACCGTTTAGTCCTAGTAAGCATCTCTACTCTTTGCCTCCTTATCTACTTTTCTACCATAAAATCAATAATTAAAAGTCAATATTAAATAGTTAAGTTTTCTCTTAAAATTATCTTATAATCTTCATAGCACAATCTATCTTCTCTCGTATAGGCAAAATAATCAATTTGTGTTTTTGGCAAGCTACTCTTATAAGTAATTAAATGTTCGCCTCGTTTTTCTAAAAATTGTATTGGCTACAAAAAGATTATATGCCATAACAGAATTTAAAATTTCCTTACATTCCTCATCTAAATCTCTAAAACATGGTTGTCATGAATATCTTGATACCCTAATACCTCTTTACTGATATGTCTATTTAGATCTCCTCCTAAACAAATCATCTCTCTTTGTAGAATATTTTGAATTACATTATCTAACTCCTCCTAAAATACATTTTTTATGCTATCTCCTAATACTAATTTTACATCATAATTCGGTCACCATGTCATTATATGTCTATTACACTATCCTTTAAATCTTTATTTACAATAATGTCAATTTCATTTCAAGCCTTTTCCTTCCCTAAGTACCATTATTTAAAACTTATATTCTCAATCTCCTTTGCTTTGTATCCAACTCACTTTGTCTTTTAAATATAGAATGTGAATCGTTCTCCTAATAATAGTATCTACCACCTCCGTTAGCTTGCTAGTCAATGTTTTGACATTTTAAGTATCAATACGAATCTCTAGGAATAGATTTCTTATTCCCTCGTTCGTCCAAAAAATAAGGAAACCCTCTCTTTAATTTGTTCACTACATTCAGACAGCAATAAGTGGGACTAACTTCTTTACATACACATGTCCATGATATAGGAACTCTCTCCGCAATTGATTCACACATTCAGGTTAAAAATATAAAGGCCCTTGCTTACTTTTGACTGCATTCAGACTTTGCAGTGCATCGCTAAGAAGGAACACCCCAATGCAATGCTCATAATATCTAGAATCTATGGTAGATAAATCCGACAAGTTTTACATTGGCTGTCAAGTTTTACGTTGGCCGCCAGAAGCCTAACGCAACCCTCCTCCCTTATTCGGGCTTGAGACCGGCCATGCAAGGGTGATCATGGATGGAGTTATTTATTCTACCTATTATGGATCGTACTTTTCCACTTAACTTATTTCAACTTTGTTATTCACGGTTATGCTCTTTGAACCATAACCTGGTCCACATAAGTGAATTGTAATTGTCCCATGCAATGTTGTCTGACGCGTATCGTATCACGTATCGCTAGGCTCCACCATACGGGCGTATCGTATCGTAGCGTATCGTATCATACTTTAATATTAAAAAATTAAAAAAATTTATTTTAAGAATCAAGAAAAATTAGAAAAAAATAGGAAAAATCTGGTAATTGCTTTGGATTCATATAATGCAAAGTTTAGTACATATTGAGCATTCAACATTGAACAATTGCATCCAAATTTACATATTTTGAAGCAAAAAATGAAATACATTTACATTTTACATATTATAATCACGATCATCAACTAAATAATCTTAATCTTCTCCTTGTTAAAATCCCCATCCTCATCATCACCACCTTCTGCTTGAAATTCAAAATCTTCATTTCCTTCATGATGTTGTTGCAACTTGCAATCCTTTCAAATTAATCCATGCAATGTCTTCTTTGATAAGGAGTGCATTTTCTTTGTTATCTTCCATAATCCACTCATCTAATATATCAAAATTAACAAACTGTTATCTTTGTACATGTAGTCATATTTGTTAATTTTCATATGTGAGCAAAACGATGAGCTCCATTTCTTTGATTATGGAGTCTATGACACCTCATTGATGTGATATTGTTACTTGATGATATCCTCTTTTTCTCTTATTGGAGACTAGCTTTTTAACTAATGCTTGAACTCTATTTCTCTCTTCACAGACTGAGTTAAGCCTCACACATACTGATCATGTTCAACTCAATGGAAGTCATGTAAGGTGAACCCTAAAATAGTGAAGTTGTGAAATGCCCACTCAATGAACCGAGACAACGAAATTGTTCTTCATTGTTTGTGATTTCATGAAATTAGAAACTGGTAGCACAAATATATCTAAAAGTTGGCAACAAAAAGAAAATTGATTTTGTCACAATTTTTATTTGTTCATAAATTATTCTTATTCAATAAAATTCTTATAAACTAACCCGAATTTACATGTTACATACACAACTTGCAATCCCAAACAAGCATATCGAAGGATGCCTTGGAGAGAAGTGAAGAGAGGCAAGAAACCTGCAAAAAAAATTGAAAAAAAAAATTAGGCGTATCGCCCGTATCGCACAATACGGAGCAATAAATGCTCATTTGCGATACATATGAGTGTATCGTATCGTACGTATACGGATAACACTGGTTCCATAGCATTTAAAATGTCTTGGTGCTCCATATATAGATCAATCGACCTTAAATGTCAAAAAAAAACATCTCTTTCAATGCTTGGTTACCCAATACCAATTATCCATATGGTAACTTTTCTTACACCTTTGGGCTATGACGAGTGCTTTAGCAAGTGTGATGCTCCCACAAAAAAGAGAAATCTCAGTTTCTACCATTTCTGCTTCAATTCATGTGCTTCATGCTGTGTCCCCTTGCTTGGCCATGTACTCTTATATGTTTCATGTTTTCTTAGTGCTTCATTGATATATATTTTACATCCTTGTCCTAAATGCTTCCATCTTCATTCTTACTTGTATTACCATTTGTCCACAACTCCACATTGATCTGCATATGTTCCCTTTCAATTCCTATAACAGTTGATATTTGCATCAAACATTGTCCGTTACTTCATGCTTATCTTTTAAAGCTTGCTTCTCCTTCATATGTTGCTTCTTGTATTCATCTCACATGAAAGTAACTATCATTGTGGCTGCATTCTCATAATCATATTTGAGTAATTCAATAAAATCCTCTTTAAAATGTTCCAGTTATTTTTTCTCCTTAATTGCAAATGAGAGACAAAAAACTCTTGGTCAAAAACTACATGTAGCAAGTTTTGCTTAGAATGAAACAAGGCTATTAATTACTGAGGCATTTGGCTACACTAAGTTTATCAGCTGCATGCCCAATGCTTATATTGATAGTGTATTTATTGATAAGTTTCCCCACTTCACCAGATTTGCAGCTTTTGGGGAGATAAGTACTTGATAGGATATCAATTTTATACAACCTTCATAACCGAGAATTTCTGATGAATCTAACAAATAGCTAATAACAAACTTCCACATCAATTCAAGCCGGAGAGTGTCACTGAAATCAACTGGAACTCGTTACAGAAAAGTAACTTGAGTAACAATTTGTTGATGATTGATGGATTTTTCATGGAAAAAACAGAAGCAGCATGCTAAAATGAGATTCAATAGCTGAAAATGTTGCTCCAAAACATTGATTTGGAAATCATGGGTGGAAAGGACGCTTCAAGATTATGGGTGGATCAAAGTTGTACATGCACATTGATAAGTTGCACCAACAACAAATATTTGGATCCAAATGTCCCAGAAGGTGAGCCAGCCAATATGCAGAATTTTTAGTAGCTGCAGCCAAGAGTTGTCATTGAGTATTTGTCTTTCTTATGATGCTTCAGCATATACCAAACGTGAATGTGTCCTCAACAGACATGGTCCCCATAAACTTTTGTCAATTTATGATGGTTGGTTCTATGAAATTCCAATCCTTCATTTGCTACTAAAACATCCCAGTAACCAAAATCTTATAAAAAGCGAAGTAAGATCCAGCATTGGATGTGAGTTGTGAAATAGCAACCCAAGTCTTACAAACTATGGTGAATATATAGCAAATGTCCCTAAGGAATGTCCATCTCATGATATCTCATCTCTACATCAAATGTAAAACATGGACGACAAAACATTTTGCAAGTTATGAAGCTTTCCTATCAAGTTTCAAATCTTCACTTCTTATCAAGACAAATCCATCGGGATGTTACAATGAGGCCAAAGCCCATCTTAGGTCAGAGTTGTGGATGAAGAATCCATAGTCACACACAACTGTGGTGTGCAAACGTCATTAGAATGTTGGCTCTGAATAGAATACAAATCACATGGTAGCAAAGAAAGATTCAATTTATGTCTAGTTGCAAAAGGAACATAAAGAGAAGCTTGGCACAAATAAGCAGTCAATTAAAGGTTTTTGCTTTTACAATATCACATGAGCAATATCTTTCGGTCCTTTTACTCATTCTTCTTCGTCTCGTTTGCAACTCTTCCTGACCACATCATGTGCACTTAACCATGTTAGATGCTAAATAGAATACATAAAGAACAAAACATCTCATAAACTTCCTCCTTGCCTGTTTTCATCTTCCACTGGGCGTAAAATCAGTTCTTTCTTTCCAATCCCCCCAAACAACAGGAGATGTATTCGATCCTAAATTCATAAACAAAATTAACTCTCGAATTCCTCCAGCGCTAACGATCACGATAAATGCAATTCATTCGGCCAAGAAAAACTCCATGTATTAGACATCAATCGTAACCTGAAAGTAAACCAGCTTAACCATGCGAACTCTTATAACATCTCGCAAGATTTCAATCTTATTGGAGACTTCAATTCGAGACTTGAGGTAGGTTTGGCGTACGACACATAGTACGAGAATCGTAACGGGAAAAAATATGAAAGAGGAAAACAACGGCATCTTACATCGGAAAGGCAAGCCTCGATCCTCTGGTAACACTCGCTTTCTCCAGGGAACTTGGATCCATCCACCGGTGCCACGGAGACCGAGAAGCCGTCCGCCTGGCAAATCTCCAGTACAGCCGAGAACCCATGAATCTCTGGAACCACATCCGGTGGCTTCTCCAGAGGGGATTCGCTCTCCGGCAAAGAAGAATTTAGCGTTTTACGGCACTTGAACAGGCCCCAGATCTCCTTGTTGCTGGAAGCAGATTGACTCCTCTTGGCAAGCGCGGCCAGCCGATTCGCCTCGGCGCGCCTCTTCTGTTCCTCCGTCATCCCCATGGTGGGAAAAGTCGACGGAGAATCGGATTCACTTGCCCGGCATCGAGCCGCTGTGTCGCTGTCCCTCTCTCGAACGGGCGGGAAAGAGGAGCGAGAGGGCTTTTGTTTGACGCTCCCGGGTGTTGGAATATGAACACTATGGACGCTTTTTTCCGAATTTTACTTCTTGCCGCAAATATTTCCAAAACTTACGAGCCATGGTACCATTGCTACTCTTTTTTCATAGCATTGCTACCTCTTTTTTGTATTCTAGTATTACCCCATTTAGCTGTTTTTTTTTTATTCCTTACCTATGTCTTTTTCGTTAATGTACTTACAAATAAGTTTATTTGAAAGATATTTGATGATTCCAATTAAATGATTGATTTTGCTTATATATGCAATATCTGTATGCTTGTCTACTATCGCAATGGATCTTATGTGCAACCAATTCTTGTGAAAAAGAATGCTTAAAACGAGTTGTTCGTGCTTCATTAGTGAAGATCATGATGCTCAAACTTGTGCACGTTTGCTCCATTATGGCAAGGTAATGAGCCTACATGGCTTCAGCTTAGTTTCGCGCATTAGCAATGCTTTGCTGCCATTAAATTTGTTGTTAAACCGTGTGTATTTCGAATAACTAACCTGAATTCAATTTAATTGTGTTTCGCTTTTTATACCTAGAAGCACGATAAAACAATTTTCAACCAGTCCTTGCATGTAGGATAGAAAATTAAACTTCAGATACTTGATATCTTTCACTTTGAACGAGACATTATTCCAACTACTATTACAGTATAATATACAAGATATATTATTAAAGTTTCATGATTACCTTGTCTCATATAAATCATAGACGGATACTTATTTACTATCCTTATGAAAAATCAATTACATTAGAACATTTTCATGATCGAATCTATTTTGAAGTTCATACGTGCATCGCTTGTGAAGTATGTGTTTGTGTATGTCTTATAGGTCGACCTCTTGTTGATTGGCGATTAGAATAAATATTATAAATAAATAATTGCTTAATTATAATATTGATTTTGGAATCTATATATTTGGTAGTAATCGCATGGAGTATTGCCCCAAAATTTGTTTGTCAATAATTGAAGTACTTTCCAACTACAACATTCACTATTTAAATTATAATAAAATTGCTTTGGGTTGGTTACCAATATACCAAATTGGAGATTACACAATTCGAAAAATTATGAGCTCTAACTCAAATAAAAATTATATGGGTAAACCCCTCAATTCAAGAACTAATACCGATAAAATCACAACTTACAAATAAGATTAACATGTCAGACAAATAATAATTGGTGAGGTTGATGACTACTTTTGGAATATATATAGTCATTATAGCCATAAAATATTATTGAGCACATTTTTTTATTATATACACATCTCAAATTTCATAAGTACCCAAAATACCTCCATAGCATTTTCTCTCTCCTCTTCACATCAAAATCAGATGATTCTTCTCTTCTTCGAGCGACCGATGTTCATCCGGTTTTCATTCATTAACAAGTGATATATGATTATTTGTAACCAACTATCATGTCTCTCTTAGTTACTTATGAACCTAGTTAGAATCAAACGAGCAAATAAACAAGAATAACATTAAAAGAAATCAAACAGATGATTTGCCCATTTTATAGATTTTTCCTGAATTTAGAAAAATGGTTTTTACTAAAATCATTATATTTTTGGTGTTTTGTTTGAAAACTTTCAACTTTTCAAATATTTGAAGATGATTTTCAATTTTGGGAAAAACTGGAAGGAGTGCTTGGAATCTTCTCATAAAGAGACGCGTTGGACCACATCTTCCTTTGGGAGGGAGACGCGATGTGGTTATGCCATGTCTCCTTTCTCGAGGGAGACATGATTTTGTTGCATCTCCCTCCTTGAGGGAGACTCATCCTAGGCGTGTCTCCCTTGAAGATAGAGATACACCCATCTCACCTCCCCTTCAACCGAATAGTTTTTCTTAATATTTGATATTCATGTTTTTATTACAAAATAAAAAACAACTCGAATGGAAGTATTTATGATGGAAGCGATTTAGAGAATATGATGACTGATCAACGTACTTATCATACGATGATTAAGGATTGTGATAGTGGTTTCAGTGCACTGGATTATGTATTTGTTGATTTATTGATAGAAGAGGTAGATGATGAATTTGTTGATTGCGAGGGTGATTGACAAAACTATTTGCTTGTGTTTGTAACATATGATATATTTAGGAGTCGTAATGAACTTATTGATTATATAAGACTAGTTGGGAGATAGCATTACATTGTTACGGTTATTAGTCATTCAAATAACAAATGATAATAAGCAAGGTATGACTTGTGTGTGAAAGGAGTGGTAAGTATAGGCAAAATCGTGTCATTGATAAAGTATTAGGTGAACATATGATAAAAATGTTAGTTGGCCCATCTTATTAAGAGGAGAGGATATAGTGGATGAATATTAAAAGTTGTATGTAGAGAATGAGATTCATCACCTTTATTTAGGATTGTATCTCAAAGGACATGTTTTTCTAAGGAGATTGAGTAGCTCTAAGTACATTATAACAAAAGATATCACACAAAACCATTACAAAACTGAAGCATATTATGACACATTCAATAAAAAGCCTTCAATTATTATTTGGAGATAATTTGTGTGCTTCGGGAGGAGCTTCTCATGACTGAATAAACCAAGATATTAACATGACTATAATTTTCGGAGAGATGTGAAGGTACAACCCTATGGAGTCTCTTCTACAACTACATAACCAGCACCGAAAACCGTCTTTACATTGGACACCCGATCTAGTTATATGTTATATATATACGTGTCTGAGGTGGGAAAGGGCTCTCGTATGGGTGAATCATTGATTCCTAACAAAAAAAAAAACATAACCATTCATTTGGCTATTCTCCATCTACTCATAAAAAAAACAATTCATTCTAGAGTCACAAGAGTGACCAGGTTACAAAAATAAATGATTTTTAGGACACATTTTAAAATTTAATTTAAGAGAATGCTGGTTTAGATATAGACTCCCACTAGATGCTAATCTTTTAATAGTTGCTCCACTGTCATTGCATAAAAAAAAGAACACAATACTAGTAGTTTGTAATTTGGAGAAACTACGTTGCAGCACTTGTGATTTCATCACATTAATATAGTATATTTTTTGACATTTTAGTGGTTTGTGGTTTGTATAACACTTAAAGATCAACATGTAAGTATAACTCAGATTCTTTTTTACGTAGCATGCTTATATCCACAATTTTTAACTGTTTGAGTTGGCGAGGATTGCATGCACTAACAACAATTTTTAACTGTTCACAAGGGTCAGACGCATGCATTACATATGTTTGACATTGTTGCATAAATTATTTATAAGAAAACTGAACTCATGTTGATGAAAAACAAAAGTTAGAAGCATAAATTATTTATAAGAAAACTGAACTCATGTTCAAATCGGAACCGAATCAGTAGTAATCAAAACCAGTTTTGAAAGCATAACCCAAAGCAAAGGACCCCTCAGTTCAATCATGTTCAACAACAAGGTGCTCACATTCGACTCTTGGAGGATGTATTTGTCCTATTCTGTTTCAGGCCAGAATCTTGTACGCATTTACAATGTTTTTTCTTTCTATATAAATATAAAAGGAATCTAGATTTGGAGAGCCACTCAAGTGAAGGAACTCACGTGAGCCGTTAGATTTTATTTAGATTAGATGAAGATGGAGGGTATACAACGCCCCTATTAAGCGTTGTCCTAGGGAGATTCTGGCTCCCTCGGTCGCCACAAAACCTTTGCGAAGAGGCACGTACGGCCACTGCTGGATTCGCTCTCATCCTTCTCTGCTCGAACTCCTTCTAACGAGCCAGCATTCTCCTTTCCCTTTTGATCGTCCGCAATGGGTATCAATGGGGTAGAAGATGCCTCACTCTCGATACGCTTGGTCGCCACCTTTGCTTGCAACCTCCTTTCGCATCGCCTATCTCCAATCTTTTCTCCACCTGTTTTTGGGGTTGCCCTTTTCTATTTTCTTTATACTTTGCTGCCCTATTTTACCTCTTGGAATTATGTCAGCAATAAGAAAAAATGGATTTTGCTTCGAGTTTAAAAGTTCACATTTTGCTCCTATTGTGATCTTTCATTTTACTTGTTGTCTTTTCTGATGCATCTTTTATTAAGATTGTCTTTTGAGCTATGGGAAGAGCATCCAGTGTATCGTGTAATCACATGACATTCGACGTAAGCAGGTGGGCGTATTTGGTTGCTAGGGTAAAGAATGTCTTTCAACAGTGATCGACGACTTGCAAATATGAACATAGTTGAATTCATCTACTCTTCATTTTTATGTTTTTTTTTGTGTGTGAGAAAGAGAGAAGAGGAGGAGATATTATAGGGTTGTGTTAAAAAAGGGTTTATAATAATACCCTTCATCTATGTCTACTAAAAACCCAACAGTGTGGGTTAGTTTTATCATATTCTTGATTTAGCTAATTTCTTATATATATATGGAGAGGATTGATTATCTTATTTTTAAGAGAGTGAGTATAATATGACTATCGTTTGATTTTTAATTTTTTTAAATAATACTTATGTTCTCAAAAGAAAAGGTCGATAAGAGTATAGTAGAACAGAGAGAGAAGAGATTGCATGAATATAATAAGTATGTTCTTTTTATTTTCTTAATTATCTTTACAATTTTTTTAATATGCCCCTCAACAGAACAGGTACATTGAGAGTACAACATGCAGCTGTCCACGCGGACAACATGCAGCTTCTATCTATATGTATATATATTGGTTTGTTGGTGGTGCAAGGTCTCGATGCACATGAGATACATGACAAATGACAAATGAAGTGTTCAAAGTAGAGGAGGAAGAAGCTGAAAAGGTCAGATTAACAGGAGAGTTTCCACGGGCATGTTTCTACTTCCAAAGATTTGATAACTGTGGCATTTTTTGTGGCTACAACAGGAGGCTGAGGCTTACGCACACACCTCATGCATGCCCCTGGAATCGAACTCCCCACCAGCAACGTCAGTGTCCGAGAGCCCTGCCAGATGAGTAAACGATATGCTTACAACAGTGGCATTTTTGATTGTGTGCACAACTACATATTGCTTCACCTCGTAGATGTTTCTATTGTGATTCGATGAACTCTTTGAACAACCACAGATCGGGATGCATCAAGAAGAAAATTCAAGCAAACGAAAGCGGTGTAGTATGAGCAACACAAAGAATGCGTCTTCTCGACCAGATGTTACAAAGTCAAGTTGCATTGAGGTAGATATCCACATAAAACTGTGAAAAAGGCATCGGTTCACAAGTGGATGATGGGAAAGCATGATAGAACATTCAGTGCGATTGCCAATCAATGTTTAAGCCGGTTGATGCGTTCCCACCCTTACCAAATGGCAGCAAGAGTAGTAGAACTCTGAACCATACAGGACCAGCATAAAGGCCTAAAACCTCCATATGCGCACACTGCAGAAAACAATCACTCTTAAGGCCACAAGACATAAAAAGAGAAAAAACACAATCTTGCTACTAATATTTAAATGCTAAAAGAGAAAAAGTTGTGAAACAATCAGTTCACTTAAAGCTCCAGAAGATGATGCTAATGTTGTTCATTAATCAGGAAAGCGTGGAAAACATGGTGATATATGTACATCTGATCTATATAACGTATACAAAACAGAGGAGAGAAAGAGAATGTACCGCAAGTGAATTTGACTCATTCTCCATCTGAAACATCCTCCGAATCTATGAGGGGCAAAAGTGTGCAAACCCCAAGCAAATGTCCATTCAAGCAAACAAAATATTCCACACGGTCCTCGTATGCACCCAATCTGTTGCACGCACTCCTTGGTATCATCTTTGCCTGCAGCATATTCCACAATTTTGCTCGGCAATAAGGACAAACTTCCTTTGGGTGCAGCTCAGCTTCTCTCTCAATTAGCATTTTACGAACCTTTGAACCCCCAAAGGACTTGAACACACCTCTGAAAAATCCAATATCACCCTCTTCACTTTGATCAAGATGTTCACAAGGGTCTGAAACATACAGTATATCTGTTCGGCATTGCGGCATAAGAAAACTCTTGCCTGATGTCCTTGAGAACCGAGTAGAGTACACAAAATGCCCTGGTATTGAAATGTTTGCAAACAGACCACCTTGACGGCACCCTGAACAGTAGATAAGTAGCTTTGCAAGAGCCTTCCAATTTCCATCAACATTGTGACTCCCACTAGATTGCAGGTCCAACATCATCTTTGGAGCTCGAGATCGGCAAAATTCCTTCCAGAGGACTCTTCTTGCCACATCTTCAAACCATTTACAAACACATGAAACTGCAGCAATCAATCTTGGGTTCCAATTCAACTGCTGGAAAACTAGGTATATCACCGCCTCATCTAGATGGCCAGTTGTGCATATGCATGTTGATGAATGTATGCATCGCAAGTGCTTCACAAGCATCTTGTTTTCAGGTTGGGGTTATCAAAGAAACTGTAAGTTCGTATACTGCTTTGTAAGCAAAAAAATTCTTCAACGTGGCAACTTTCTTTTGACAAACAGCTGCAACAGACAAATTGATAGAACAGAATCATCAACCATCAGTTAAACATAATCAAACTGAAACTCATCTTTATGAAACAAAATGAAACCAGACAGTTCAAAAAGAAAGAAGATGTGATATATATAGCGCATGGTAATCATATCCGCACTAGTCAGACTATCAACTACATACCAATCATGATTGTCGCAATGACACTAGTCAACATCATCTGTCAAGTAGTTTTGTACCATGGCTTCATGATATCAAGAAATCTCATCTTAACATGATATGGTATCTCGATAAGTTGGTATTACAAGAATAATCCAATAATAGGTGATAGCACTGGGGCACTTTGACTTTGGAAGTACTTAACAAATTCAGAAACATCGCTAGGAGGGTTGTGTTAGGCTCCTGACAGATAACGTAAAACTTTGTAGTATTTTTATAGGGGTGTTCCCGCCTAATGACGCGTGTAGAGCTCGAATGCTGTGATAAGTAAGCAAGGATCACTATATATATTTTTGCCCGAATGTAGTGAATCAATTGCAGAGAGAGTTCCCACATTATGGACGGGTGTGGGTAAAAAGAAGTTAGTCGTGCCACATTGCTTTCCGAATGTAGTGAATGATTTTGAGAGAGGGTCTCCGCATTTTGAATATGGACGGATGCAGAGGGTAAGGAAGCTAGTCCTAGATAATAAGATTCGTATTGGTTCTTGGAATATCGGAACATTATCCGATAAGCTAATGGAGGTGGTAGATACAGATAAAGTGGGAAGAGACAAAGTGGGTTGAAGAAAAAGCAAAGGAGATAGAGGATACTTATTTTAAATTATGGTACTTAAGTAAAGAAAAAGCTTGAAACGGAGTTCGTATTATCATAAATAAAGATTTAAAGGATAGTGTACTAGACATACAACGATATGGTGACCGAATCATGACGTTGAAATTAGTATTAGGAGTAGAGGTTTTGAATATAGTTTGTGCTTACGTACCCCAAGTAAGACTAGAAGATAGTATAAAGAGTTTTTTGGGAAGAGTTAGATAAGGTGATTCAAAGGATTCCACAAGGGAGATGATTTGTTTAGGAGGAGACTTAAATGGACATGTCGGTAAAGAGGCATTAGGATATCAAGGTATTCATGGAAACTTTAGTTTTGGGGATATAAATGAGATTATAAAAACTATTTTTATAATCTTTTTAATGAAAATAAAGATGTTAGTATTAGTTTAGGAGATTTAGCCAAGTCAGAAAAGTATATAAACCACAATTTTTACCGACGTATTCAAAAGAATGAAGTCAAAGAGGCTCTTAAACATATGAAGAGTGGTAAATCGGTAGGACCAGAAAATATTCCTATAGAAGTTTGGAAAATACTAGGAGAAATAGGAATCACTTAGCTCACAAGACTATTTAATAAAATATGGAAAAACCAAAAGATGCCCGAGGAATGGAGAGAAAGTACACTTATACCCGTATATAAGAACAAGGGAGACATTCAAAATTGTGCGAATTATCGAGGTATCAAGTTAATGAGTCATACTATGAAATTATGGGAAAGAATTATCGAACGTAGGTTAAGACAAGTATCAAGTACAACAGAGAACCAATTTGGATTTATGCCAGGTAGATCTACTATTGAAGCGATTCACCTTTTGAGACGTCTTATGGAACATTTTAGAGCAAAAAAGAAAGACCTTCACATGATATTTATTGATCTAGAAAAAGCTTATGATAGGGTACCGAGGGAGGTTCTTTGGAGAACTTTAGAAAAAAGGTATCCCATTGACATATATTAACCTTATAAGAGACATGTATGATGGTGCAAAAACATGTGTGAGGACTCATGAAGGAACGACAGACTTCTTTGAAGTTAATATTGGGTTACATCAAGGATCAACTTTAAGTCCATACTTATTTATAATGGTGATGGATGAGTTAACAAAACATATTCAAGATGAAGTACCTTCGTGTATGTTATTTGCAGATGACATTGTATTAGTGGAGGAGTCTAAGGAAAAAGTTAATAGAAAATTGAAACTATGGAGAGAAACATTAGAAAACAAAGGCCTCCGACTTAGTAGAACAAAGACAGAATATATGGAATGTAAGTTTGATCATTTGGCTACTTCAGAGGACATAGAAATTAAAATTGGCACACATTGCATTCCCCGAAAGGAAAGTTTTAAATACCTAGGGTCAATTTTTCAAAGTGATGGAAGAATTGATGGAGATGTTACACATAGAATTAATGTTGGTTGGTTAAAATGGAGAGGAGCATCAGGTATTCTTTGTGATAAGAAGATACCATTAAAATTAAAAGGTAAATATTATAGAGCAGCAATTAGGCCTGCCATGTTTTATGGTTCTGAGTGTTGGGCAGTTAATCATCAACATGTACAAAAGATGTATGTGACAGAAATGAAGATGTTGAGATGGATGAGTGGTCATACAAGAAAAGACCATATACATAATGAGGTTATTAGAAACAAATTAGGAGTGGCACAAATAGAGGATAAAATGAGAGAACATCGTTTAAGATGGTTTGGACATATAGAAAGAAGATCAAAAGAAGAACCTGTAAGAAGGTTAGAAAAACTAAATTTGGAAAGTATTAAAAGAGGTAGAGGACGACCACAAAAGTGTTGGAAAGAAACAATAAAGAATGATCTAGCTTATTGGGAGTTAACTGCTAACATGGCACATGATAGGGATCTGTGGAAATAAAGAATCCATGTAGCCGACCCCGTCTAGTATGGGAAAAGGCTTAGTTGTTGTTGTATTTGATCTCTTTATAGTCAATACAATCTTCAAAAAATGAGATGAACATTTAATTACTTATAAGAGTAACTTATCACAAATACAAATTGATTACTTTATTTGTAGAAAAAAAGATAGAGCGTGTTGTAAAGATCGCAAGTAATTCCAGGAGAAAGTTTAACCACCCAACATTGACTTTTAGTTATGGATTTACAAATAAAAAAATGGACAAAGAAGAAAAGAGTGCATTGAGCTATTCAGACTAAATAGTGGAACCTCGAAAGCGAGAAAGAAGATATATTTAAACAAAAAGTCCTTCAAGGAGATGCTTGGAATTATGCTGGTACACCTTGTGATATGTGGAACAATGTGGCTATACATATTAGGAAAGTGGCGAAAGATGTGTTAGGTGAATCTAAGGGAGGAGTATCGGTACAAAAGGAAGCTTGGTGGTAGAGTGAAGTAGTGCAAAATAAAATCAAGGCAAAGAGGGCATGTTACAAATTACATTATGATAAGAAAACTAGTAAAACTTTAGAGGCTTATAAGAAAGCAAAAAAGGCCGTTAGTGAATCAAAAGCTAAAATTTGGTAGGATTTATATAAAAACTCAACTCAAAAGAGGGTGAAAGAGATATTTTTAGGATAGCTAGGGCTAAAGATAAGAAAACTAAAGATCTTAATTCTGTTAGATGCATCAAAGACGAGGATGAAAAAATTCTAGTGGAAAATGATGATATAAGAAATAGATGAAAAAACTATTTTTATAAGCTTTTTTATGAAAATAAAGATGTTAATATTAGCTTAGGAGAGTTAGCCAAATCAGAAAAGTATATAAACTACAATTTATACCGACGTATTCAAAAGAACGAAGTCAAAAAGGCTCCTAAACATATGAATGGTGGTAAATTAGTAGGACCAGATAATATTCCTATAGAAGTTTGGAAAATACTACGAGAAATAGGAATCACTTGGCTCACAAGACTATTTAATGAAATATAAAGAAACCAAAAGATGCCCGAGGAATGGAGAGCGAGTACACTTATACCCATATATAAGAATAAGAGAGACATTCAGAATTGTGCGAATTATCGAGGTATCAAGTTAATGAGTCATACTATGAAATTGTGGGAAAGAATTATCGAACGTAGGTTAAGACAAGTATAAAGTACAATAGATAACCAATTTGGATTCATGCCAAGCAAATCTACTCTTGAAGAGTTTCACCTTTTGAGACGTCTTATGAAACATTTTAGAGCAAAAAAGAAAGACCTATGTCACACGGGTGCAGGTGCAGGTGCGGGATATGGCAAATTTCAAAAAATTTGGGTGCGGCGACACGGCTAGGGTATATAATATTATATATTATATATAATATTCAAGCTACATAAATCAATCATAATACAACTAGTATTTGCTAATTTTGGGTGCACAAAGGTATCAATTAGCAAGTTCCCTCATAATGATCTGAAACTTACAATGATTTTGTGAGCTGCAAAATATCCAAGTTATGGATTTAAAGTGTTTCGAGATCTTTTGTAGGATATAACATATACTAGTATTTGTGGTAGGATCCACTAGTGATGTCATACTCTTCAGTTCTATTGATCTGAAAATGTTCATGCTCTTTAAATGTGTTTGGTGACAGAGATTATTCTGTGCAAAGGCATACAGTATGGAGTCAAGAATCCAATCAGATTGAGTAATAAGAAACCAATTGTTCGCACCCAAATCATTCAAGCCAATATTGTATACAACTACAATAGCAAGTATACAACTTTATATTAAAGTAAAACATTTAAATGGTAAACAACTACTAATTTCATCATAATACATAAATCAATCTTCATTATCCGGACCAATTTATCCGTGAGTTAAAAAAAAAATTATTTTTTATTTTTTTGCAAACTTTTTTTTTGGCCATGCCGTACTGACACGGTGTCGGTGTCGCACCAGTGTCGAGGTCGACATTCCACCCCTTAGAAGTGTATGTGTGACTTAGAGAAAAACCTTCACATGATATTTATTGATCTAGAAAATGCTTATGATAGGGTACTGAGGGAGGTTCTTTGGAGAACCTTGGAAAAAAGAGGTATCCCATTGACATACATTAACCTTAAAAGAGACATGTACGATGGTACAAAAACATGTGTGAGGACTCATGAAGGAATGACAAACTTCTTTGAAGTTAATATTGGGTTACATCAAGGATCAACTTTAAGTCCATACTTATTTATAATGGTGATTGATGAGTTAACAAAACATATTCAAGATGAAGTACCTTGGTGTATATTATTTGCATATGACATTGTGTTAGTGGAGGAGTGTAAGGAAAAAGTTAATAGAAAATTAGAACTATGGAGAGAAACATTAGAAAGCAAAGGTCTCCGACTTAGTAGAACAAAAACATAATATATGGAATGTAAGTTTGATCATTGAGGACATAGAAATTAAAATTGGCACACATTGCGTCCCCCAAAAAGAAAGTTTTAAATACCTAGGGTTAATTTTTCAGAGTGATGGAAGAATTGATGGAGATGTTACGCATAGAATTAATGCTGGTTGGTTAAAATGGAGAGGAGCATCAGGTATTCTATTCTTTATGATAAGAAGATACCATTAAAGTTAAAAGGTAAATATTATAGAGCAATAATTAGACCTGCCAATGTTTTATGATTCTGAGTGTTGGGCAGTTAATTATGAACATGTACAAAAGATGTCTGTGACAGAAATAAAGATGTGGAGATGGATGAGTGGTCATACAAGAAAAGACCGTATACATAATGAGGTTATTAGAAACAAATTAGGAGTGACACCAATAGAGGATAAAATGAGAGAATATCGTTTAAGATGGTTTGAACCTATACGAAGGTATGAAAAACTAAATTTGGAAAGTATTAAAAGAGGAAGAGAATGACCACAAAAGTGTTGGAAAGAAACAATAAAGAATGATCTAGCTTATTGTGAGTTAACTGCTAACATAGCACATGATAGGGCTATGTGGAAACAAAGAATCCATGTAGCCGACCCCGTCTAGTATGAGAAAAGGCTTAGTTGTTGTTGTTGTTGTTGTACTTTAGGGTGTGCTTTAACCAAAGAACATTAACAACATCTTGGATAATTTGGAAAGTTTGAAAGACATTCTGGATTTAGTCCAACGAACACAATGATGTGGAAACTGATGTCTTCCCTTCGATATTTTGGGAAGATAAGAAAAAGCCAATATTTTAAATGTCCTTTACGGACCCTAACATGAATTAAGGGTGAAAATTCCAGCGCCAAAAGGAAAAGAAGATATCTAACACAACAGAAGATTGCAAGCTTTTGTGGCAGGAAGTTATCTCCAAACTAGATCGTCAATGAGATGTTGATATGAAAAACCCCTTGTTAATTGCTTATTAACTGATCCCCAATTCCTCATCCAACAAAAGGATCATCTCTAAATTTTCTTTTTTGGCAAAGAAAATTAAAATCCACTTTCTCCTTTGTTTCTCTCACCAAGGGCTATTCCTTATTCCATGGTTCAAGGTGCATAAGAAAACCAAGTCATGTCTGTATTAAACTATTGAAAAAACGAGAAAAGGATCCAACTCATCGTAAAATGCTCCTATCTTTAACAGGAAGATGAAAGATCATAAACCCAAACGAAAACCCCATAATAGTTAATAATTCCAAGCTCATATAACGTGCAAGCAAGAAATCTAATCAGTACAACAAGCACACTAAAACAATAGCAAAGTAAACATCACAAGACGGGAAACAAGCATATTTACCAACAATTGTAGCAACAACCTCCTTTTTCTAACAAAATACCAAAAAGTACTAGAGAAGGGGATGGGGAAGGGGGAGAGGGGAGAAGAACAAGGAGAAGGAGGAGGAGGTGGAGGAAGAAGAAGTCCAAATCTTGGTACTTCCTGACAGATGTTCCTTATATGGCTACACATCCACCTTAACAGTTGTTCCCCTAAACCTCCTTTCCTCACCAAATGCCTCATCAACGCTTGCCTGAATCGCGCTGAAATGAAAAGTAACATCTTCATTGTATGTGCGGCTTGAGCTCATCATGCTGAATCCCATAACTAACAAAACAAAAATGAATGGCAGCCCATGGTCAACTAAAAAAAAGAAGCTGGAGGGTCTCTCTCTCTCTCTCTGGTGTCTCCAAGAGTTACACTTATACCACGGGATTGCTGCATGGGCATCTGCTGAGTTATCCAACTTATGGCTAGTCAGTTGATACTTGAAAAGGGAAGATGGAAACAATACAGGGTCATCACTATTCTCCTTCCCCTTCAGTAATTGACTTGCTGAAGCATACACGTATCTGATATATGAATCTAACCACCATAGCTTTTCCCAAAGTAAAGAACATGCTATTTACCAACAGAATGCTCCCTAATCAAAAGTAAGCACGGGAAGCCCCTGGGATGGAAATGTCAGGGTTTGGGGAATACCCTGACGGTTCAAAATCTGAAAGGGTTATGCAGAACCCATTCCCTAGGAGTGATCTTCTTGTCTGAAACAAAAAGAAATGAAACATATGTTAAGAGGCTGCTTAAAAGTTGGGGCTATGATTATGTATTCACGATAGAACCAAGAGGAGTTGCTGGTGGATTAGGTGTGGCATGGAAAGAGTGTAATGTTGTAAATATCTTGAGGTGCAACACCTACCATGTGTCTTTTTCAATCTTTGATGATGAGACCAAGGAACATTGGCAAATGGTTGATGTGCACCTAAGCAGTATGGAATTTATATGGTATAAGCAATTTGAGAACCTCAGTAATCTGTTTTCACCAAGTTCGGGACCAAATACTTAGTGTTGGGATATTTCAATACAATTTTGAAACAAGAAGAAAAATGGGGGTAAAGCAGAGTCATCCTCTTCTATTGCAGCTCTCAAGAACTTTGTAAATGACTGTATTCTGACCGATCTGGGGTACAATGGTAATGGCTATACCTGGTCCAACATATGCTTTACAGAAACTCTGATAAGAGAAAGATTGTCGCGGCTTGGCTTGTCTACCTTGGCCTGAATTATACACAGAAACCAATCTCCATCATCTAGAATACTTAGGGTCAGATTAGAAGCACCGTTTGATTGAAACCAAACCAAAAAATAGGGATTGCAAAAAACTGATTCTAGTTCTAAGAAACTTATTGCTTCCAATGAAGAGTATTCAAATCATTGCTCAAGCTTGGCGTATTCCTATAAAGGATTTTTCAATGTTCAGATTGTTCACCAAACTGAAGAGATGCAGGCATAAACTGATTGAATGGAGTAAGAGTGTGTGAAATTCTAGAAGGAAGATCGAATGGCTGAAGCAGATGATTGAAGAAGAGAGAAACAAAGATGACGGATAAACAAGGAACAAGGTTAAACAACTAGGAAAGGAACAATACAGACGTGCAAAATCGAGAACACTTTGGCTAAAAGGTGGTGATTGAGATACCAAAATTTTCCCTGCAAAATTCAAAGCCAGGTGTAGAAGAAAGAAAATCTGGAAATTAGGAGACAGTGAAGGGGTAGGACATGAGGATCCCATAAGGATAGCCCAATTTGCAGAGAAATATTTTAAAGAACTCTTCACCTCCAGTAAGCCAATAATTCCACCAGAGTTCTTCGAAGATTACCATCCCAAAGTAACAAGAAGCACAAACCAATGGCTAATCGGGCTGGTAACTGAAGACGAAATCAAGAAAGAAATGTTTGCAATTAAACCAAAAGGAGCACCAGGTAATGATGGCTTTACAATATTATTCTTTCAAAAGAATTGAGAATTGGTTAAGGGGGATATTGTCCAAGCAGTAAAGTTTTTTTATTAGAGATAAACTTTTGAAAAGCTTCAACAACACCCTTATTTGTCTTACTATGAAGTCCTCTAATGTGCTTACTATGAAGGATTTGAGATCTATTAGTCTATACATGGTGGTGTATAAGATCATTGCCAAAATCGTCCTTCATAGACTCGAAAGGTTTATGAACATGATGATAATAAGTATCAACTAAAGTGCCTCTATTGAAGGTAGGTTGATTTTAGACAATATATTAGTAATCCATGAGTTTATGCATCATTTGAAGAATAAAAGACAAGGGAGATCCTATGAAATGGCAATCAAATTAGACATGAGTGTGTATGACCAAGTTGAATGGCAATTCCTTTGGTTCATGATGAAGAAGATGGGTTTTTGCAATAAATGGGTTGATTGGATTAGCGAGTGCTGAGCACAGTCTCTTTCTCAATCCTCTTGGATGGAAAAGTCCATGGCTACTTCAAAACCGAAAAAGGCCTTCGCCAAGGATATCCTTTCTCTCTCCTCTTATTTCTTACTTTTTAATGAAGGTTTATATTTCCTCTTATACAAAGCTGAGAGCAACAAGGGCATTGAAGGCCCTAGATTGAATAGAGGAGGCCCGATAGTATCATATTTATTATTTGCCAATGATGCAATCCTTTTTGGTAAAGCTTCACCTCTGCACTCTGAAAAACTTTTAGACGTGTTGAAGCTGTATGAGAGTATTTAAGGAAAAAGAAGAAACGGATCTATGCTCCTATTGGATCCTGCTCCATGGTGTAACTTTTATTAAGTAGGGGCATATTAGGAATTCAAGTTAGAAGCCATTATAAAATGAAAAACCATACCTTAGTGAAACACGTGAAAGAGGAGAGAGAGAAAGGGGGCGGCTGCCAAGGGTGTGGCGCCGACCCTCAATCCTTTGTAACTCTGAGTTTTATGATATTATTGATTATTTTTCATTATTTGCTTTGTGTGTAAGAGTTTCTACATGGTATCAGAGCCTAATCCGTGGGATTAGAGCTTCACAGTTAGTTAACAGTAGTTTTTATGCCCTAAGAGTTGAAGTTTATTCAAGAAACAATCAAGAAAATAGGTAGAAGTTGTAGTACATTAGATTCGACGAAGATTCGAAAAAGAAAAGTAAGAAAAACTTGAGATTGTGACATAGAGCAAGGGGGCAAATGTTGGAAAGTGCAGAAATGTCCAGCATTGACAAGAGCGAAACATTTCAAATTAAAAGCATTAAATTGGATGAAAAAAATTATCTACAGTGGGCACGATCTATTGAACTTGCGGTATTGGCAAGAGAAAGATGGGAATATCTTACGGGAGAGATTTCAACACCAGACCCTACTGATTCAACATATTTCAGATGATGTAGAGAAAACGTTCTAGTAAGTGCGTGGTTAATACAATCCATGATTCCTTCTATTGGCTGCGCTTTCATGTTTCTAGAGACAACCCATGAAATTTGGTTGACAGTATAACATGCATATGCACAACGAAAGAATATAGCCAAGAAGTATGAAATCATTGAAAGTGTTAGGAAATGTAGACAAGGCAGTCGATCAGTCAGTGAATATTATGTTGAACTTCGTGGATTGTGGGAAGAGTTATCGATGTATTCTAAGACCAAATGTCAAAATCGTATGAAAGAAATACATGAAGAATTTGAAGAAAGTAAAGTCATTGACTTGCTAAATACTTGATTATGAAGCTGTAAAAAATAATATCCTGAGTAGGGAAGAACTTCCCTCACTAAGTACAGTTTATAATCTACTTTTAAGAGAAGAAGACAGAAAGCGTTTGTAAAAAGAAGGAAGAATAAACAATCCTAAAACTACAGTTTTCATAGGAAGAAATCAAAATTTTAACTCTAGGTTTAGAGGTAGAGGAGGATATGAAAGAGGAAGACGAAGAATTCAGCAGTCATCAGACAATAAAGATAAACTTTCATGTACACATTACGAAAAAACAAGGCATACACGTGAAACCTGTTGGCAGTTGATTGGTCAGCCAATATATAATAAAACCCAATCAACTAGGGCTCTCTTTACTGACCAACATGAGAAGAGTATAACAGAGGGTGGTGAGAAGACTCAGAACTCAATGACTGAAATGCAGAAGAGAATAGATGAGCTAAAGTCTCGACTTGCAGAATCGCAGAAGGCCTCTACATCTTCCACCACAAACTCCCATGCTACCATGGCATATCCATTATCTTTTATGACGACGGGTAATCATTCTATGTCTAATTTCAGAGTTTGGGTTATTGATTTAGGTGCTATGGATCATATGGTGGGAACCATATCATTTTTCCAGGACTACTTCCTAATTTAGAAAGATATTGGAATCAAGATGGCTGATGGGTCTAACACTCCTATTATTGGGAAAGGGAATATAGTTACATCTCTGAGAATTCTACATAATGTCCTAAATGTTCCTACCCTCTCAGTCAATTTAATTTCTATACATGCATTGACTAGAGATTTACATTGCTCAATGATCTTTGATGCTACTTATTGTATGTTTCAGAAACTGAAGACGAGAAGGATCCGTGGTCAGGGTAGTATGAAGAAAGGATTGTACTTCTACGAGAAGACTAGCATCACTCGAGATAGGTTGACTCTTATTACAGAAAAATAGAAAGCAGATCTTACTTTGTGGCACTAACAATTGGGGCATTTACCACTCTCTAGAATTAAATTTTTGTTACCATAGTTTAAGAACTGTAATGATTTTGTTTTAAGATGTAAAACTTGTCAGAAGGCAAAACATCATTGTGCCTCCTTTCCTATCAATGACACTCAATCTTTAAAACTATTTGAGATTGTGCATTCAGATATTTGGGGACTATGCTGTATTACTGCTTTACATAGATATAAATACTTTGTTTCCTTTATAGATGATTGTATCAGATTCACTATGGTTTATCTCATGAGATCTAGAGATGAAGTTAGAAATATTCTGCCAGCTTATTGTCAATTTATTCATACACAGTTTCAACTACCCATAAAAACTATACACAGTGATAATGAGAGAGAGTATATGAGTAACACTTTGAACACATTCTTCCTAAGTAAAGGTATTTTACATCAAACTTCATGCTCATATTCTCCAAAGCAGAACAAAGTTTCTGAAAGAAAAAATATACATATCTTGGAAGTGACATGAACATTATTGATTGGATATAACATGCCAAAATATTTTTGGGAAGAAGCTGTATTAACTACCGTCTATCTTATAAATCGTATGCCTAGTGTTGTTCTTAATGGAAATTCTCATTTCACCTTTTATGTCCAAGTCAAAAACAATTTCATGTTCCTCTAAAAAATTTTGGTTGCACTTGTTTTGTACATATATATATATATATCTATATAAATGCCAGAGACAAGCTTGATGCTAGAGTAGTTAAATGTATTTTTTTGGGTTACTCTTCTACCCAAAAAGGGTACAAATGTTACGATACAGAGAATAGAAGATGCTATATCACCATGGATGTGACGTTTCATGAGGAAGTCCCATTTTATGAGAACAAGGACAACCAAACATTTAGTAGCCAGTCTCCTATAGTGTTGTCGATCATACCTTCAGGGGAAACTCCAACAAATGATGTGGATATTCAGGAAAACATGCCGGAAAAGAGATTGAATGAAAAACTTATTTTAGAGGAGAAAGGAAAATCATAATGAATAGCCAAGACGCTACCCTGAATCAAGATCCTTACCCTGAAACGGTTCCTTCACCTCCTCAGGTAACATCTAGCACTTCTAATATTTTTGATGATTTACCTATTGCATTGAGAAAAGAAAAACATGGGACTACTACATATCCATTACATCAGATGGTATCTTATACTAATTTTCCAAAAGAATACCAGTTATTTGTGATGAATGCAGAAAATACTAAGTGCAAGTGTTTTGAAGAAGCAAACCAGAATCCCACATGACGGGCTGCTATGGATGAAGAAATTAAAGCATTGGAACAAAATAAAACGTGGATTATTTCAAACCTTCCACCAAACAGAAAAACCGTGGGCTGTAAGTGGGTATATACTATCAAATTCAATGCAGATGGAAGCATAGAGAGGTTCAAGGCTCGACTGGTCGCTAAAGGTTATAGTCAATCATATGAAATTAACTATAATGAGACATTTGCTCCAGTAGCAAAAATGAATACTATACGAATCCTTCTAAGTATAGTTGTGAATCATGAGTGGAAACTATGGCAACTTGATGTCAAGAATGCATTTCTATAAGATCTTAGTGAAGATTTTATATGGATTTATCACCAGGGTACAATCAGGAAGTCTCATTGAAGAAGGTATGCAAATTTAAGAAATCACTCTATGGGTTGAAACAGTCTCCCAGGGCTTGGTTTGAAAAATTCAGCTTGGGATTCAAAAGAAGTGTAAGTGACCACACCTTATTCATAAGACAAGGTAAGAGAATTATCTTATTGGTTGTATATGTAGATGATATAATTATTACTGGCGATGATATTGAAGGAATTATATCTCTAAAGAAGAAACTACACGGTCTATTCAACTTGAAAGATTTGGAAAAGTTGCATTATTCTTTAGGGATTGAGATCATTAGAAGAAATAACAGCTTATTCTTATGCCAAAGAAAGTATATGTTAGATTTATTAAAGGAGACCAAGATGGAATATTGTCATATTTGTACCACACCAATTGAAATAAAAAAGAACCCAGTGAGTACAGCGGATGACTCATATGAAGATGTGGGCAAGTACCAAAGAATAGTGGGAAAACTTATATATCTCACCATTACCAGGCCAGATATCAGCTTCGCAGTGAGCTACGTATGGAGATGGATGCATTCTCCTAAAAGACAACATATGAATTCTATATTTCATATCATAAGATATATTAAATCTTGTATCACTCACGGTTTGTTGTATTCACTTAATCATTCTCTAGAGATCAAAATTTATAATGATGCTAGTTGGGCTGGTGCTACCGAAGATAGAAGATCTGCATAAGGCTATTTACTAAGTGTGGGAGGTAACATAGTGTCATGGAAGAGCAAGAAGCAGTCAGTTGTTGCTAGATCCAGTGCTGAGGCAGAATATAGGGCAATTGCACTTGGGATATGCGAAGGCTTATGGGCTCTATCTCTCATGGAAGAAATTGGATTTAGAAAGAATACCCCAATAAAATGTTTTACAGACATCTAGCCAGCTTTGCAGATTGCATCTAATCATGTATTTCACGAAAGAACCAAGCATATTGAAGTCGATTGCCATTTTATTCGAGAGAAATTAGTTAAAGGGATTTTTTAAATTACACATGTGCGATCAGAACAACAATTAGCTAATATATTGACTAAGCCTGTTACAACTTACAACTTGAAGAGAACTTTGGACAAGTTGGGAGTTATGAGTATTCAGGCCCCAACTTGAGGGGACGTGTTAAAGGAAAAAGAAGAAACGGATAAATGATCCTATTGGATCCATATATGATCCAATAGGAGCTCCATGGAATAACTTTTATTAAGTAGGGGCATATTAGGAATTCAAGTTACAAGCCACTATAAAATGAAAAACCCTACACCAACACATGAAAGAGGAGAGGGAGAAAGGGGGCGGCTGCCAAGGGTGTGGCGCCGACCCTCAATCCTTTTTAACTCCGAGTTTTATGATATTATTGATTATTTTTCATTATTTGCTTTGTGTGTAAGAGTTTCTACAGAGAGAATCAATAGACAATAGGTAAACCCTGTGAAATTGACAGTTTACTTCAGCAATAACACCCAGCCTCAAATGCGTTTGCAGCTTGCAACATTATTTTCTATCACCCATGTGGAATTCCAAGATAAATACTTGGGTCTTCCTTCTGTCATCCAAAGATCGAAGAAAGAATCCTTCATGTACAAAAAAGAGAAGGGGGGTGGAAGGCTGTAATAGTGGAAAATAAATTTGTTATCTACGGCAGGAACATAGATCACGGTGAAAGCAATAGGCACAACTTTCCAATCTACTCGATGACATGTTTTAAACTACTTGAATGGTTAGTTAATGATATTCAGCAGATGTTAACAACATACTGGTGGGGCAGGGAGAGAGAGAGAATGGAGGGTTTCCCAATGGGTTAGTTGGGACGTTTTATGTCGAAGTAAGATGGAGGGCGGTCTGAGGCAAAAAGACCTTAAGGCAATAAACCTTTCTATGATTGCTAAATAGTCATGGAGACTCTTACATGGAGGACATTCATTATTCTATAAGGTATATAAGCAAAAATACTTTCCATGATCATCATTTGTGAGAACTAAATTGGGAACTAATCCCTCTTGGGGATGATGAAGTCTAATTGAAGGAAGAAAAAAGTGATTGAAAAAGGTCTATTGTGGGGACTAGTGGGTGATGGTTTGACTATTGATATATTTTTAGACCCATGGTTGCCATGGGAAATACCCATATAGAGTCCTTGAAAATGCAGTACTTAATAGAAACTTGGCTTTGGTTCACCAACTGAAGAACTCTAATGGAGCATGAAATGAAAATGTGATCTATTAGACCTTCACTTCAGATGTGGCTGATTGAATTATGCAAATACCACCAAAAAGGAAGGACCCAATATCCCCTCACGATATCCTTCTACAAATGGTAAGTATTCTGTTAAATCTGGCTATGATGTGAGTTTCAATTTTTCCCATCTCCCCATTCAGAATTATGGCATGATGTTTCCAAATAAATGGCCATGAAAAACATTTTGGAAATTGAGTCTCTGATAAAATATGCCATTTTATTTGGAGACAGATGCACTATGGATTGCCCGTGATGGAGAAGCTAAAACAGAGAAGGATGACAACATATGAACAATGCCCATTATGCCATAACGAAAAAGAATCAGTGCTGCATTATGTCCTTTTGTGTGAGTGTGCAAATCAGGTATGGAACATTATATTTCTTGCTATAACAGGGCATATGAATGGGGATGGATAGTTTGCTGATTGGTGGGGGAATGCTAATAAACAATCCCAAGCAAGGGGTTGGGTGGTAAGATAAGTTGGCGTCAGTGGCCTTCACCATGAAAACTTTGGTTAGCAAGAAATGTACAGGTCTTCAAAGGCAAAACTAAAGAAGCATTTGAAATTGCTAGACAAGCCATTGAGGCCATAGATGAAATTTGCATAGCCAATCTACTGGTTTCCCTAATGTAATGGTCTATTCTGCCAAATGCATTTTCTCTTACCTCCCTTAGGACAAGATGGATGTCAGTCTGGTTTTGTATATGGTTAGTTGTTACTGCTCTGTTATTACCAGATACCTATAGGAGGAATTCTTTGCTGTTGGTCATGTTCTGCAAGTCTCGGGTAACAACTGGATGGGAAAGTTTCTGCTATATCTGCTAAGCTGGCGTTGGCCGTTAGTACTTGGTGAAAATTAGCTCATATTCAATGAAATCTCTGCGGATAAAAAAAGCAAGCACCGGAGAAAGCACATATACATAATGCTATCAAATATCATCTCCGCTATTCTTAGGTTCATTGGGAACCATACGATCTCCTCATTCTTTCAACTTCATAAACATATAGGATCATGGACTTACTCAACACTGAATCTCAAAGAGTAAATCAAGAAAAACCCCTCTCCAAAGAAGAAATCAAATCTACAACACCAAATGCCTGGCAAGTAAAACAGCATGTTAATCATTGGTAACAAAACCCCACGCATTGTTGACCACAAAACAACAATATGAGAATTCAACTGTACCGTCATAAAGACAGCAATCAAACCTCCCCACGAAGAGAAACGTGGCATTCCTGCAAAATCAAGAGTCAAGCGAGACCAACCATGAATTCAACAAACGCCATCTTGAAAAACAGGCAAATTTTGCACTATAAAAATCGACTCTCGGTCGTTCTGAACAAATGAAAAAGCAAACAACCAAAATGGGTTAAATCAATCTATAAATGGACCTGATTTGCCGACAATAGTCCATCTACCCAAAAATTGAAGTCAACCATTACAAAAGAGAGAGAGAGGGAAACTAAGCAAAACCAAATGAACAAAGAATTGGGGTGCCTTACCTCAGTCAGTACAGCTAAACCTCCTCTTTCTGTCACGAATTCTCCTAAACTCAGAGATGGATTCCCATCAAAAGCAAAAATTTCGGTGAGAAGAGATCGAATCGGTGCTCGCACGATCACAGCAACCACGGGCTGCTGGGCTAGAACAAGGCCGGCGGATTGTGTGCGTGGGAGAGAGAGAGAGAGAGAGAGAGAGGAGTGGTAAATTTCGATATGACATAACTATCCCTGACTTGCGAGCATGAATGACGTGCGTGTTTATAGGAGTCCTCATTTGACTTTTCAGTACAACACCGTCGGACGTTTTTCTTGGACAAATGTATGTGGGCATTTTAGAGAAACGAACGACGTCTCGAAAAAATCTCGCTTCTTTTCCTTTACACGGAGAAATATCTCCGGACGAAGTTACAGCGACAGCAACGACGTCGCCTTTCAACACGACACAGAAAGCAGCACGGATACAACAAACCACCGAGGAAACAGCACGAATTAACGTGTAGACCACAAATTTAACCGTGGGCTTTAGAGTTTTTCCGTCACTGGATGTATTACCGAAATATATGCTTGTCACACAAGAAAAGAAAGATGAAGTCGTGGCCAATAACCAAAACCATCTCATGTCAAAATGGGTCTGACCCTGATCCAGCCTTAGAAAATGAGGCCAGCCCAAGAAATTTGGCTCATATTTTGGAAAAGGTCAAAAAGGGTCAACTTGAATGGTGATGAGACCACACCTGGTCTAATGATCCAATATATATTTATATATATATTGATTGATTGGATCACTCACAACATTAATAATGTCATTATTTTTGAGTAATGTGTAATAACTTTTGAGTAAAATGAATGTAATAATGTTTTTCATACTTTTTAAATTAAAAAAAATAAATAAAATTATACTCATGTCAATAAAAAACAATTGGTGAGTATGTCAAAGGTGGGTATGATCTAATTATATATATAGATAGATAGATAAATAGAGAATTTTGTCCATGATTGATATTAACTCTGCCCCATGTAAGGGATCATCCTTGCATTGCCGGTCCCAAACCCGGATAAAGGAGGAGGGTTGTGTTAGACTTTCGACAGCCAGTGTAAAACTTCGTCGGATTTTATAACATGAATTACAAAAATTATGAGCATTTCCTTATGGCGTCCCCGCATAGCAACAATCCGAATGCAGTGATAAGTAAGCAATGGTCACTACATTTTCGCCCGAATGTAGTGAATCAATTATACAGAGGGTTCCCACATTATGGACGGGTGTGGGTAAAGAAATTAGTCCCGCTACATTGTCGCCCGAATGTAGTGAATAATTTTCAGAGAGGGTCTTCGCATTTTGAATATGGACGGATGCGGGGGGTAAGGAAGCTAGTCCTAGATAATAAGATTCGTATTGGTTCTTGGAATATCGGAACATTATCCGATAAGCTAATGGAGGTGATAGATACTATGATTCGGAGAAAGATTAATATTCTATGTTTACAAGAGACAAAGTGGGTTGAAGAAAAAGCAAAGGAGATAGAGGATACAAGTTTTAAATTATTGTACTCAGGTAAAGAAAAGGCTCGAAACGGAGTTTGTATTATCATAAATAAAGATTTAAAGAATATTGTAGTAGATATACAGCGATATGGTAACCAAATCATGATGTTGAAATTAGTGTTACGAGTAGAGGTTTTGAATATAGTTTGTACTTACACACCCTAAGTAGGACTAGAAGATAGTATAAAGACCGTCTTTTGGGGAGAGTTAGATAAGGTGATTCAAAGGATTCCACAAAAGGACATGATTTGTTTAGAAGGAGACTTAAATGGACATGTCGGTAAAGAGGCATTAGAATATCAAGGTATTCATGAAAACTTTGGTTTTCCTTATATAAATGAGCAAGGTAGGAAGATTTTAAATTTTGCTATGACATTTAATCTCTTTATAGTAAATACAATCTTCAAAAAACGAGATGAACATTTAATTACTTACAAGAGTGACTTATCACAAATACAAATTGATTACTTTATTTGTAGAAAAAAAGATAGAGCGTATTGTAAAGATTGCAAGGTAATTCCAAGAGAAAGCTTAACCACCTAACATTGACTTTTAGTTATGGATTTACAAATAAAAAAATAGACAAAGAAGAAAAGAGTGCATCGAGTTAAGAAAACTAAAATAGAGTGAAGTAGTGCAAAATAAAATCAAGGCAAAGAGGGCATGTTACAAATTACATTATGCTAAGAAAACTAGTAAAACTTTATAGCCTTATAAGAAAGCAAAGAAGGAAGCGAAAAAGGCCGTCGGTGAAGTAAAAGCTAAAATTTGAGAGGATTTATATAAAAAACTCAACTTAAAAGAGGGTGAAAGAGATATTTTTAGGATAACTAGGGCTAAAGATAAGAAAACTAAATATCTTAATTCTATTAGATGCATCAAGGACGAGGATGAAAAAATTCTAGTGGTAAATGATGATATAAGAAATATATGAAAAAACTATTTTTATAAACTTTTTAATGAAAATAAAGATGTTAGTATTAGCTTAAGAGAGTTAGCCAAATCAGAAAAGTATATAAACTACAATTTCTACCAACATATTCGAAAGAATGAAGTCAAAGAGACTCTTAAACATATGAAGGGTGGTAAATCGATAGGACGAGACAATATTCCTATAGAAGTTTGGAAAATATTAGGAGAAATAAGAATCACTTGGCTTACAAGACAATTTAATAAAATATGGAGAAACCAAAAGATTTCCGAGGAATGGAGAGAGAGTACACTTATACCCATATATAAGAACAAGGGAGACATTCAGAATTGTGTGAATTATCGATGTATCAAGTTAATGATCTATACTATGAAATTGTGAGAAAGAATTATCAAACGTAGGTTAAGACAATAGAGAACCAATTTGGATTCATGCCAGACAGATCTATTGTTGAAGCGATTCACCTTTTGAGATGTCTTATGAAACATTTTAGAGCAAAAAAGAAAGACTATTATATGATACTTATTGATCTAGAAAAAACTTATGATAGGGTACCGAGGGAGGTTCTTTGAAGAACCTTAGAAAAAAGAGGTATCCCATTGACATACATTAACCTTATAAGAGACATGTACGATGGTGTAAAAACATGTGTGAGCACTCATGAAGGAATGTTAAACTTCTTTGAAGTTAATATTGGGTTACATCAAGGATCAACTTTAAGTCCATACTTATTTATAATGGTGATTGATGAGTTAACAAAACATATTCAAGATGAAGTACCTTGGTATATATTATTTGCAGATGACATTGTGTTAGTGGAGGAGTGTAAGGAAAAAGTTAATAGAAAATTAGAACTATGGAGAGAAACATTAGAAAGCAAAGGCCTCCGACTTAGTAGAACAAAAACATAATATATGGAATGTAAGTTTGATCATTGAGGACATAGAAATTAAAATTGGCACACATTGCGTCCCCCAAAAGGAAAGTTTTAAATACTCAGGGTCAATTTTTTAGAGTGATGAAAGAATTGGTGGAGATGTTACGCATAGAATTAATGCTGGTTGGTTAAAATGGAGAGGAGCATCAGGTATTCTTTATGATAAGAAGATACCATTAAAGTTAAAAGGTAAATATTATAGAGCAATAATTAGACCTGCCAATGTTTTATGATTCTGAGTGTTGGGCAGTTAATCATGAACATGTACAAAAGATGTCTGTGATAGAAATAAAGATGTGAAGATGGATGAGTGGTCATACAAGAAAAGACCGTATACATAATGAGGTTATTAGAAACAAATTAGGAGTGACACCAATAGAGGATAAAATAAGAGAATATCGTTTAAGATGGTTTGAACTATACGAAGGTATGAAAAACTAAATTTGGAAAGTATTAAAAGAGGTAGAGGACGACCACAAAAGTGTTGGAAAGAAACAATAAAGAATGATCTAGCTTATTGTGAGTTAACTGCTAACATGGTAGAGGATAGGGCTATGTGGAAACAAAGAATCCATGTAGCCGACCCCATATAGTATGGGAAAAGGCTTAGTTGATGTTGTTGTTGTCCATGATTGATATTGTCCATTCATACCATTGATTCTCACTCATGCTCATATATTTCTTTTGAGTGTAACAATAATAACTTTTATGTTTTTATAATACTCTTGAAAAATTATAAATTATACTCATGCCACCAATGGTAATGAATAAACATGTTGATCTGTTTATATATATATATATATATATATATAATCGATCAAATGTTTAACAAAGTAGGATGATTGTGTAAGGTAGCTGATAGCTAGCATAAAATTATCTTATCCTTCTTACAAGATACGTGACCTTTCTAGCTCTAGCATGCCCGATTCGCTTCACACCTCAAAACGAAATGACCTATTAGGAAGTCCTGGTGTTGCACTCTCTAACTCATATGTGAACCCGAAGCTCATGAGCTAAGGAGGCTAATTGCATCTAATGTATCTCTTCTTCCGCATGATTGGCAACTTCAGATACTTCACATAGAGCAACCAGTGCGTGCATCGATGGCGACAACAGCTTAGACGACATTGATTTGGGATACAAGTGATGTAACGTGGCTCCGGTGTCTCTCCGACCGCTGCTTCTTCCAGGAGTTTTTCTTCACATCTTCTGCACTAACATACTAGGGCCTTACGCACCGAAAGCGTTAGCTCAACAGTAGGGTGCTCTAGTGTCATTGTTGTTGTTCAAGAGTTCGACTCGTAGAGGGTGCATGCGTGTGTGTTAGGCATGGTGCATATGTGTATTAGAATGATAGTTGCATTGATGTCAAAATGGGCCTGAGCCTCAAAAATGCAAGGCTAGGTCAGACATTTCTGACCCACCTTCCGAGCAAGGCCATTAACCGTCTACCCATGGGAGTCAACACAAGTTGGGCCAGCATACATACATACATACATACATACATACATATATATATATATATATATATATATATATATATATATGTGCTTAATCCATTACATGATTAAATCTCTTTACACATCTTCATCGTTCGATCATGTCGATTAACGATAGAGTATATATATATATATATATGCTTAATCCGTTACATGATTAAATCTCTTTAAACATTCCATTGTTCGATCATGACGATTAATGTATCACACTAGTGTCCAATATTTAGCCTGAGAACAGGCAGAAGCCCAAACTGCCGTCCATTAATGTAATTAGTGTTTCTTTTCCTCTCTTTTTCCCCCTAAGTTATTGAGTAAAGATATTGTGGAGCAGGTTTGGACTTGCCCCACTTGGTGGAACTCATGATCAAACGCTTTCCTTATTGCATGCAACTAATCTACCTCTTATTGTAACTTATGTGATGAATGGACGCACTGAAAGCGTTAGCTTAATAATAGGGCTCTCCACTCTCAAGCTGCAGTGGTGAGTTCGATTCCTGGTGTTTGCATGCATGTTTGAGTGTGTTAGGATTCGGCCTCCCTGTGATCCAAAAACAAAAGAAAAAAAAAGATGGATGAACAAATATGTGGTGAAGAATATTTCTTATTTGTTTTTTAGTAGTCATGCTGGGATTAGGAGCCTCAATCTTCAAGCCAATATAATTGGTTCTAAATTTTTAAAGAACTGGACAAAACCATTTAGTTCACAGAACCAAACCGAACCATCGATTCCTGCTTCTTAAACCATGGTTCTATATATTTTATATTATGCTAATATGTGAATGTTGTATTATATAAGAAATAGTCAATATGAAGCAACACAACTAGAATATGCTAACATCCTGTTGTCCTAATCATAAACACGTTATGATATATACAATTAGAAACTTATAGAATATGCTTTTATACACACATACATGAAAATAAGATCTTACCTATCTCTAATATGCTCACTCATGCCCACCCATTGCTAATCAGTGACATGAGTTTCTCTAGCAAAATTGAGAGTTCACATGTTGAGGGCCATTGTGGTGTTGATTTAACTTGGAGTGAGTCCATCTCAATAGGCTTATAATGAAAAAAAAGGGTTGCTGATTGTGATTGTGATTGTGGAAAAGTATTGCAATGGCATGTCACCACATCAAACCTAAAGATAGGAACATGTCAACTATTACTTTTGGAGGTATGAGTATAATAACTTTGTCTTTCATTAATTTAAAAAAAATTATGCTTCTACTACCGAAAGGCAATAGGTGTGTATTCAAAGGTGGATAGGATCCACTTTTCCTCTCTCTCTCTCTCTCTCTCTCTATATATATATATATATATATATATATATATATATATATATATATATATGTATGTATATATGTGTGTGTGTGTGTGTTACGGTTTCATGATACGGTGGAAGCTGAAACCAACTGGCTCAGATTCCTCTTTTCTTTAGCCCTCCTTACTGCAGGAGCCTATGTAACCATCAGTTTAGCTGCAAGCTTCTGCTGGTAAACGAGCCGCAACAGGCCCTCTTCGTGGATGGTTTGGCCAGCTTAAAGTGGTAACTCATTTAACTTGACTTGTTTGAGCTGAGTCAAGAACAAGGCTAAGAGATGAGCTGAACACCTGAATCCAATTAGTTTGTTCAAGTTGTACTTTTAGCTTTAACATACAATATTCATTTACAAAATATATTTTTTCATAATTTTAAGACCAAGTACTTTTACAAAGCTTTATTTTAAAGTTGAAGCGCTTACCAATTAACATACACAGAAAAATGCCCAATTAGTTGAGATAAAATTAGACATAGCCGGTTCTTAATCAGTTCGACTCGGAACTGGGGCTCACCAGATTCATTTTTGGTTTCACCTTTTACAAAACTAGAACCAGATCCAAACCAAAACTGCCAGTTTCGGTATTTTTTAAATTTTTTTATAAAATTTAATTTTTAAATAAAATCAATAGTTCCAAGTTCCAAGCTTACCGAAACGAGACATGTCTAGGTAAATAGTTTTTTTACATGCACTCAGAACTCTAGCTCTTCTGGCAGGAGACTCAACTCACAAAATGAAGGCACGACCTGTTTACCTGGATGAGGACCGGGTCAACCCATTTACGACCTATTTGTCGATGACAGCATGCGGGTTTGTCTGTGATTATTCTTCCAAAACATCCTACGTTTGTAAGTTAGCAATCATATTCATGTGAAATATGGAATATTGGCATTGGATCATTAACTGTTATGGGCCTGGGTCTAAGCAAGGCTGATCTGTCCCTATAAGAATAATATCCACTAGATGGGTCCAGTTCCAAATCCAGAACAGGCTCATATGAGTCGGCACATATGTCTTCATTAAATTTATCACCAGCATTTTTATTTCCCAAATTTCTGTAAATGCGTTATTGATTTAAATAAATAAAAATTGCTGCTGGGATGTAATGCACCCCCTGCGGCCTCTTTCCCATTTGATATTTCAAACTCATATAATTTACAATGACATCTAGTTATCTTGGGTTAGTGACATTCTTTATTGCAGGGAAACGGAAACGGAAACGGAAACGGATACGACTCGGCCGTGGGCCCCACGATGGCGTGCGGACACAAGCCCCACATGTATAGATCAGGGCAACCAACAAGGGACCAGTTGAAGATCATGTAGGGGTCCAATTTTGCTGTAAGCAAGTTTGGCCAGTTTGTGGAAGATATCTTCCCTACACATTGATGGGAATTGTATTCCCTAAGTTCTAAACCCCATTCATTACAATGATTTTTAGTATGAGAGTTTGAAACTGGTTGATATCGACGATGTTTTGTTCACTAATATCTTCGCAAATTTCAATTAAATGTAAAAAAAATCCCCTAACAAGGATTACCCAAATGTCGAGCATCTGCCATGCACTGGGGGCCATGTCGGTTCGGATCTCGACGTCTTTGCCCACAACTTGTAGGGGATAGAGGGTCATCGATAGGTTTGCATGACAAGAACACATTTTAAATATTTTCTTTTAATTATTTTGTAGCACGGAAGTCCACTAAAAAAAGGTGTAATTTAGACTACGACACTTCAAAAGAGGAAGAAGAAAGAAAACGATTAAAAGTGAAGCTCAATGGTGACCTGAAATCCATGTAGTCGATACCAATTAGCGTGCGAAATGGTTTCGGATTTGGGATTTATCATGAAGAAGCCGGAAAACGGCGAGGTTGGATGACTGTTGGTCGTGTAAAGTTACCCCTTCAGTACCCCAGGGAGCTCGGTGTTAATGTAGATTTGAATCTTGAATGCAGTCACCTGCAAACAGTTAAAATAGCATACAGGTCTCTGTTTGCGCAGATGGGACCTCTCTGGGTGTAGAAGTTCTAAATCTAGACCTAGTTGAGGGTCCAAATCTTGATTCAATAGAAGCTATTAAATCCTTCCCATGTGCAGGTATAGACGCAGCATCTGCAGCCACTAGCTACTGGTGTTTGAGGTCAAGTAGCTGTCCACCAAAATCCAGAGCAGCAATGCCCAGAAACTGGGGAGTCCCGAAGAAGCACTTTCATGATCTCATGAAAAAATCATATATGTATATATATATATATATATAGAGAGAGAGAGAGAGAGAGAGAGAAAACTGAGTATATGCTAGCAGCTGCAAACATATACCAACATCTGAACAGTTGAGATGGATGGCCAAAAACAAGGGTTTTTAAAAGCGATGGAGCCTTCTCTCTCCTCCAAATCACTTCTCCGTCCTCCGTTCTCTCGGCTGCTCTCTGGTGAGTTTGGTTCGCGATTATGACTGTGTTCCCTCGTTTCTCCGAGTGATCAATACCATCTGCATTGGGTTGTTCTCTCTCTTTCCCAAATCACTTCGCCACTCTCTCAGACTCTCACACCATTTTCTTCATACAAGCAAGCGTTCTCTCGCTCCTTCCTTTTCCTCAGTGGTTCGTGAATGATCTCGTTCCTCCCTTCTAAGCATAGGTTTGTGAGCAACCGTCAAGCCCTTGTTTCCGGAATGCATTACATTGCACCGTGTCATAAATAAATAAATATGTAGGTTGATACCTTGTGATCACCATGAGAGACTGCTTCAACGTGGTAACTCACGAAGCAGGGAGACAAAGAAAGAACGTACCTGTGTTGAGAAGGGAGGAACGAGATCGTTTACGAGCTGGTGAAAAGAAGGAAGGAACGAGAGAATACTTACTTGCACAGAGAAGACGATGTGAGAGAGCGGTCGAGTGATTTGGAGAAGAGAAAGAACTACCCAATGCCGATAGTGTTGATCCCTTAGATAAACGAGGGAACACAGTGATAATCGCTCACGAACCATACTCACTAGAGAGCAGCGGAGAGAACGGAGAACCCAAAAATGATTTGAGGAGAGAGAAGGGCCATGTGCTATTTAAAAACCCTTGTTTATGACCGAGCATCTCAACGGCTCAGACCGGTTAGTATATGTTTGCAGGTAAACTGCTAGCATATACCATTTTCTCTCTCTATATATATAGAGAGAGGGGCTCAAGTGCAATGCATTCACTACTTAAATCTCAAACTCGAATTTGGTGCATTTTTTCGTGGGTCATGATACCGAAAAACCATGAAATCAATATAGTTGCCTACATATCTTCAAGGTATGGATTACATTTTATACTTCAAATAGCTGACACTGTTAATTTGTAAACCTTCATAAAGTCCAATCTACTTATCAGAAAGAATGCCTAAATCTTCTATTCTATTTTAAGGTTCTTGAACCATTTTTTATTTCTCTATAAAGACATTGAAAGCGGTCTCGATCTGTTTTGATGGAATGTGCATTATAATATATATATATATATATATATATATAGATAGATAGATAGATAGATAGATAGATAGATATAGAGAGAGATGAACACTATTTTGTAGCCGTCTGAGACAGTGGGACACTGAAATCCTCTCTTCCTCTCAACCACAACTTCAGTTGTCGCTATATTTTATAGGATAATTAAATGGTATTATATATCTGACCAAGATCTTGTTCGTTAACATTATGCTTTTGAAAGCAAGAAGAACTAGCAGAAAAATAGTCGTGGCCACGAAGCTCGGTCATTTAATTAACCATGAAGCACTGCGAATCAGGCTCGGAACCGAGCCACACTGAGTGAGTTCACGAGAATCATGACTAACTTGTCTTTGCTTTTTTTTATTTGAAGGAGATGCACGCCCCCAAGAATCTAGATTTTACTTGGTTTTATGAATATTTTCATGCTGCTATAGATTTTATTACATTTTTCTGTATTTATGTGGAATTCATTGTATAATTTTTATGCAGATTGGGCTCTGGCATCGCCGAATTGACAAGGGAGAACAGGCACCTGGCCATGCATGGGCTAGGGAGCCTAATCCGAAGTGCACAAGGGAAGCCAGCAGAGAGACCTACTTGGACAAGGAACAATGGCACACTAGAATCTGTGGTGCACCAGTGCAACCAATCTGCAAGAACCACCAAAAATGCTGAACTTCAAGGTTTCGTTGGCCGACACAATTCCAAAAACATGTCGTTGGTCGCCGGATTAACTAGCGGGATTAGTTCTGACGAGTTATTTGCAGAAGAAAAATGGAGATGGCAGGAACACCGGAATGAGAGAAATCATGTCACCAATTATAGTGCAAGTGATAGTGAGAAGCTGCATAGTTGCTGGGAGAATTCAGCTGGGATGCTCGAGGAGGAGATGAAGACATGGACTTCTCCGGACCGAACGGAGGTGCCGCCGGAGAAAGGTGAATTCTCATCCAAGTCTATGAAAGAGGACGAAAATCCTGGTCAGATGGGAACGAAGAAGGTAGAGCACAAATTATTCTCATGTTTGGTTGCCCATTAGGGATTGATGTGAGAGAAAGTTTCAATTTCTCCCGTGAATCCTTTACATACTTCATAAAAAGGAGAACTGATTTCTCTCAAGTCGATCTTCAACTTGAGAGAATTTAATTCTCCTCAAACCTATTAAACCTGACACAACCGCGTGGATCTGTTTCTCGTGTTTGTTTCGGCTGTTCAGGAAAGTTTGATTTGAGTTCTCAAAGTTTTGAATATCCGACTCAAATTCATTGGTAAATCAAATATACTTTAGTTTGATATATACGACGGGATATTTGATATAGATGGGGATGGTCCTCCCATTATGTTGCATGTGAACAATACATACACACATATAATGGGACCATCACTAAAAGAGTTAATTTCATGTGAGTTGAGTACTTGAGTAAAGTAAAATCCTACCTTACATGTTTTGCCATGTACAATATTTTAGAGAAATCATGAAGAAGAAACGAATAAAGGCGAGGCAGTTTCTCTCTCCACCAAGCGTAGCCGTGCTGCAGATGTCCATAACCAATTGGAACGGGTTAGTGGTTTTTTTTCCTGTCATTTCCATGATTTTCTGTGTCTTCATCCCTGATTTCGTGTCCAATTGCTTAACATAGTAAGGTTACATATAAAAACCATATATATATATATATATATATATATATATATATATATATATATATATATATATATATATATATAGAGAGAGAGAGAGAGAGAGAGAGAGAGAGAGAGAGAGAGAGAGAGAGAGAGAGAACCAGTGTGTAATACAATCAGTAATTAACTAATTACTAGTTTTATGTTGGATGTGGGTGCATGCACACCCATGTAAGCAAACACACATACACACAGAGACGCGCCACACATATACACAATCAATTGCAAGAAGAAGCCTACTGCCAAAAGCACTTGAAAGTTCCCAGGTGCATTTGTTCTACTCATTCTTTTCACGAGAACAAGGTGCCTACAGCTCAAATATTATAAATTACGACCCGTTCAGATAAATTTTTTATTACTATTTTTAGTTTTAAATCCTTAGAAATATTGTATCTGAAATTGCGTTTGGCTTTTCCTTCTGTCCCCAAAAAATCCAATCATCCCATAATTAAGTGGCCGAGTGCAACATGCCAATAATTCAGTAAATGAAAGAGGAGCCCTCAACGACACAGTTCTCTTGGATTGGACATGTCTGGTTCCAGGTAAACCGGAGCTTGAAATCATCGGTTTCGGGACGGCTTTAGTTTGAGTCTGAAACGGATACTTTTATTAAAAAACAAAAATATAAGAATTTTTAAATACCAGAACTGATCGTTTCAAACAGTCAGTTCTGCTTCTGGTTTTATGAGGTAAAACCGGAAGCGAACTGGGTAGTGTCTGGTTCCAGTTCCAGTTTCGCGGCTTTTAGGTTCAAACGGTTCTGATTGGAACCGCCGGGCCTGTTAAGAACCGGTCATGTCTACCCTGGATCATTCTAATTACAGTCTCAATCACTATCTCAATAGAATATATGAGTTTGATAGACCTCCTCAAGCACAGAGTCCATAATTAAGTAGCCATTAAGTCAAGGGAAAGCTTGTTTTTGTGCCGATTGGATGACCTTCAAGCAGGAGTTTCGTATCGATGATTTTGGGGAAGTACTATTTACTTTTATATTGCCCTTTTGTTATTTTACGATTGAAAAGGTTAGATATACATCTAATTTTTGTAATTATATACTTGTCAAAATGAACTAAGTTGGAAATGAAAAAAATTACTTATATCATCCTTCTACCACCAAACTGTTGTAATTTTTAAAGCCACATAACTGATAGGGGTCTGCTAACTCCACTTGCATTGTGAATATGGTCTCTGCTTGCTACTTAGGCAGGTGTGGGTTCGACTCATATGGGTGCTCGCTTAATGCACCGCAAAGATTTTATTTAAGACTTGCTCTTTTGGTCAGTAATGGCTGGATATCACTACTGACGTAGGGTAGTTGGTGTCTGTGTGGTGCAGAGGAGACGAGATCGGATTAACCAAAAGATGAGAGCACTACAAAAACTTGTGCCAAACTCAAGCAAGGTGATTAATTATATGTTTGAGGCTATTTCTTTCATCAACATTTATTTTGACTATTTTATCTATCTTTTAGAAGGGAAATGATCGAGTTAACCCTACCTCTCTCTATGTCTCTCGATAGAGAGAGAGGGTATATACTCAATCAAATCCATGCTTAAATCTACTACAACATTTTCATGGTTCAATCAATGATAAAGATTTTCAAATGAAAAAATATATTGTACCATTGTGCATTAAATAAAAGCGATTACATAAAATATAACAATACATATTGCTTTTTAAGATTCAAATTTCCATAATCGATCCCGGAGATGTTTTAGAAGATTCAAGTATCAGTCGAGATTAAGAACGAACTACTACCTACCTATCTATCTATTTATGTATATATATATAGGAAAACCAGCTCTTGACCACTTTTAACTTGTTTACTCATTGTTTTGGATAGCATTTGTGTAATTTAAAAATATTATTATTATACTAATCCCACCCAAAAGCAATATTGAGAATGAGTGAGCACATGTAAGTGGTCAATTGGACTAACTTCACTGAAATGTGAAATAATGGGTTGAAAGCTTTCATATACTCCTTGATTCTCACCAGTGTAGCCCTTATCATCGTCAAAACAGCACTGATATATCTCAATTTTTGGTTTCTTAGTGCTAATATACACGACAGGATAAGGTAGATGAAAAATGCTCAATATATATACAGCAAGCTTGAAGAGGGTCAAATGCGACTTAAGGTAGAGGCAATCAGGATGCGAAGGCTTTGAGGTGAAGTAGGGACTGTACCCAACCCGCGGCTACGCAACCTGACCCTACCCGTTGGGAACCCGGGTCTGGTCTGGGAACAGCAACAGGATAGGATCTGGAAGGACCCTCCCTCTTCACCTTCCTCTGGAAGGTCTTTTTGAATTGGAAAGTACTTTAGCCAGACTGCCATGGCTCCCTGTGCATAATCAAATTGTGGAACAATACGTTTCGTCATCTCTAAATGCGATTTACAAACACGAAACTGATAAGAACACCTAATATGATGTAAGTTTTTCACAATATAGTTTAATCTAACACATCCACAGGTTTCAATTCTCTCTCTCTCTCTCTCTCTCTCTCTCTCTCTCTCTCTCTCTCTCTCTCTCTCTCTCTCCGCGCACACGCACACGCACACACACATATTAATGAAAACACAAAATAGATATTTCACCCAATTCTCACTATTATCATTAAGTAACAGTTTTCTGCCCACCAGGGATATATGAACTAATCTTCTCATCCTGATATGAATGTCATCAGCATTGCGAGAATAATCGACACTATCACAATCCTTGTCGACATTACGAGCGGTTGAGGCAATGAGTATTATTAGCATTTCAAAAAACTAGGAAATGAGGAGCAAGCATGTAAGGAAACAAGTGGCCATTCTTGATAATCCCAGCACAAAAACGGTTGAACCGGCTATCTAGCCGTTATCTGTGGAAAGGATGAGGTAAAGAAGACCCTAACGGTCATCACAGGCTGAAATCGCCGAGCAGTTATGGAGCTTATCCGTAACTGACCGGATAAGGGCTCAAGGAAAGGAAAGCCCAGTAAGAAATCTTGGAGAAAAGTGGAGCAGGCACTGCTATGTAAATATCCAGCAGCGCAAGAGAACGAGATGATCATAATCAATCGTATACATTCCTTCCACTCAAATCCTACTGTAAGGAAACCTTGAAATACACATACCTGATTGAAGATCCACTGCTGTATACCTGTATGAAAACTCCAAAGAGCCGAAAGCAGAGGACACCGGAGAGTCGATCGGAAGCACAAAAACCATCGGAGAGTCGACGAAAAAAGCCAACATATGGTATCAGGGCCTAGTTTGTCCCTTCAAAAAGGTACTCATTAGTATACCAAAAAAAAAGAGGAAGAGTGATAGAGAAAACTCCCTATGCAGGTCTCAGAAGTGGCGAAAACACCCTCCTTGAGTCGAGACAAGGTAGAGGGCAAATACCCTGCCTCCATCGAGACAGGAAAGAGGGCAAACACCTTGCTTAAGTCTAGACAGTGAAGAGAGCAAACACCTTGGGCAGAGGGCAAACAACATGCCTAAATCAAGACAGGGTAGAAGGCGGTAAGAACCAAGAGAGAAAAAGAGAAGAAGGTCAACGAGTGGCCGCAAGCCAAAAGCGCGGGTGACCGCATGCCAAGAAGCGGCAACAAAACCTCGGCCAGGAGACCACAGGGCGGATATAGGAGAACTAGCAGTAGAACCCCATCCAGAAGGCCACCAGGTAGCCACAAGACAAGAAGCGGCGGACTGGCAGAACCTCGACAAGGAGGCTAGAGGGTGGCCGTAGGAGAACCAACGGCAGAACCTGGCCAAAAGGCCCACGGGTGGCCGTAGGCGAGGAAGCGGTGGAGGAGAGGCAGCGGCTACCCTCCTGCCTCTCTCTTTCTCTCCTCTGCGTTATATATCCCCTGAAAAACCGTTTGACAGTTTCAGAAAATTGCGAGCGAAAACCGGCGGTTTCAAGAAAACCGCCTCAAGTAGTGGACTGAAAAGTCCATTCTACCCAAGTTTTTGAATATTATGAATTGCCGCTAGATAAAATTACCAAAATATCCATATATTTTTGGATAAAAAGATTGTTTTCCCTTATTCGGGTAAAAAGTCAATTTTGCCCTCTAATAGTTATAAAAATTATAAAAAACTGAGAGATTGAATTGCTTTCCTATCCTTACCAATTAAATATTTTACAATACTGCCACTATATCAAAAAACATATTTATCCATATCCTTTTGTGAAAATTACAAATTCAGACTGAGGGACAAACATAGATTTTACTATTTTGTCCTTGGTCTCTCTGAAAAATTACAAAACCAGATAAATAGATAAAATTATTGCTTTACACTTGGTGTTTTAGGAAATTAACAAAGGCAGAAATTTTTGAGAAAAATTATGAATTTATCCCTGCTTGTTTTTTATATTATAAATAAGGTATTTTTAGCTCATTTTTGGGATATTATACATCATGCTAATTAGAGTTATGCTATTTATGGTATGTTGCTTGGTGAATGTTTTCTTTTTAGACCGTCTATTTGTTATAATTGTCAAATACATAAAAATAAACTCTATAATATGTGTGTCGGAATTGACAAAGACGAAAAAGTTAAATAGTCTAAACTTCCAAACATGGAAGAAAAGAACATCACTCTCTCTAACACTTAAAGGTGTAGAGTATGTCGTAAAGGAAATTGTGCGTCCGCCACCGCCAGACGCAACGCAACAACAAATAGAAATTTATAAAATATTTCTTAAAGATGACACAATATCAAGAACCGTCATGTTGACGTACATGGAGGATGACCTTATTAGGGTCTTCCAAGAATTCAAGACTGCGAAGGAGTTGTTCGACTCAATAATAGCTAAATATGATACAACTGTCAAGCTACATTTTTAGTTATTATTGCAAAAATATAATTCTTTCAAAATGAAAGAACGGGAAAATGTAGTAGAACATGTAAACCATATGGTGGTAATAGTAAGAGACCTAGTTGTTGTAAAATGAGTAATCTCGGAACTGATGCCGATATCCATAATATTGAATAGTTTTTTTCATCATTGAATATGGTCACCACTACCCTTAGACTAGGGCCCGAGATCAACCTTTTCTGAATTACCTCTGAAACTCGCAATTTAGCAAGAATACATGAGTAAAAATAGAAGAAAAAAAATTGCTAGTAGTATAAGATGAGATAGGGTCGAGGTCCAAACCCAACCAAAGGAGAAATAAATCAAACAAAAAGTTTGACAAAAATAACAAAAGAGTGGTTAATCTTTTAAGAAAGCACAGGAAATCACTTCTCGGGTCAATTGGTTAAGCTGTGAAAAGATGTGACACTATAAGAGGGATTGTCGCAATAAGAAGAGTGAAAGAAACAACCCACAACGCGAACAATCAGAAAAGCAGGACATAATCTTTGTGATATCATAATGTCTCTACATGAACCATCCAATGACTGGTTGATGGATTGACTCAGGAGTCACCAAACATATCTCAAAGAACAAGAAAGGGTCAATGGATCTAAAGGAGTATAAACATGAAGAACATCAGGTACATACGGGAAATAATACTTTCTCGGATGTTCTGGATACTAGGTCCTTTAAAATTTTTGTATAAGGAATACCGATTGTATTGATTGTACCATCTATAAGGCACAATCTGGTTTCGGTCCCTACCTTAGTGAAGAAAGGTTTTGAGGTCAGGTTTGTTCCTGACAAGGTGACTATGGGAAAACATGGGAGAGTGTTTTTTTCTAAGGATTTTGAAGTAGAACATAGATTGTTCAAACTGAAAGTTAATGAGAATGAAAGTTCTTCTCCTTATATTGACTGTGCCTTTAATGTTTATGTGAATGTATAGCATAAACGCCTTGGGCATATAAGTCTTGAAAAGTTGAGGAAATTATACAACTTTTACTTACTACCAAGATTTGAGAAAAATACTTTCAACAAGTACGAAGCTTGTATACAAGAAAAAATGACAATAAAAGTTTTTCCTAAAGAGACAACAAGGGCAACAACCCTTTTGAAGGTCATTCACACGGATTTATGTGGACCCTTTAGAGTTAGATCACACCGTGAAAATGTTTATTTATAACATTTATCAATGATTACTCAAGATATATATATTTATATCTCCTATCACATAAATTTGAGGCATTTAAAGCTTTTAAAGAATATAAGCAGGAAGTTAAAAATCAATTGGGGTATTTAATCAAAGTCTTAAGATCAGATAAAGATAGTGAATATACCTCTGCAAAATTTCTCGAATTCTATAAAGACTTTGGTATTTCAAAGTAAAATACAATGCCCAAGACACCTCAACAAAATGGTGTAGCTGAAAAATATAACAGGATCTTACTGAATATGACAAGGTCAATGTTAATCGATGTCGCTCAACCAAGGATATTTTGGGGAGAAACAATAAGTACAATGGTATACATATTAAATAAAGTACCATGTAAGGTGGTATTTACTACACCATATAAGATGTGGTTTGGAAGAAAACCCAACCTAGGTCATCTCAAGAGGTTGGGATCTATTGGACATGTAAAGATCCTTAATCAGTCTAGAGATAAGCTAAATAGTAGGTCATTGAAATGTATATTCATTGGATATCCTAAAGGCTTAAAGTAATATTGGTTTTATCGTAAGAACCACTGATTAATAGAGAAAAGAGATATTGAATTCTTAGAAGATACTAAGAATAATATCTTGAAAAATAATGATGAGTATGCATATGATCTAGTAGACCTAGATCAATTATCATTTGAATCCATAGAAGACCTTAAGTTGACATAAAAGGCCTAGGGTCATACTGTCCTACTTAAAGGATTATCATACTTATCTTGTAGAAGAAGTGTGTAATTCAATATATTTAGTTGAATTGACTGATAACTTGACTTATCATCAAGCTATGAACTCATCAAAAGCAACAGACTGAGAGAAAGCCATGATGAGAAAATTGAATCGATTGAGGAAAACCAAGTCTCGGAATTTGCTCACTTGCCAAAATGAAGGAAAGTTATAGGTTGCAAATGTGTTTTGAAAAAAGAAATATAAGGTAGATAGTTCAATCGACAAGTTTAAAGCAAGGTTGGTTGCAAAGGGTTTCTAGCAAAAGGAGGGGATAGATTATGTTGAGACATATTATTCTGTTACGAAATTTGCATCCATAAAGAAAATCCTCACAATATCTCCATATTATGATTTCGATTTACATTAGTTAGATGTAAAGACAACTTTTCTAAATGAAGATTTAGATGAAATCATATACATACAGCAACTCGAAGGATATATAGTTGAAAGCCAAGAAGGTAAAGTATATAGGTTGAGAAAATTCTTATACGGCCTTAAACAATCACCTTGCCAATGGTACTTAACTTTTCAAAATATCATTATTGAACTTGGGTTTGTGGCTAATGAACTTGATCACCGTGTATATGTTTGGAATAGTGGGAGTCACTTTGTCATCTTATTGTTATATGTAGATGACATATTGTTGACTGGGAATGACAATGAGATGATTGTCAAAACCAAGTCATGGTTAAACTCAAGGTTCGAAATGAAGGATATGGGAGAAGCATCCTATATCTTACGTATAAAGATTTCTCGAGATAGAGAATCTAAATTCTTATACCTAAGTCACGAGAGATATATTGACTATATCCTCAAGAAGTTTAAAATGGGTGAATGTAAGTCTACTATTACATCCGTTGTAAAAGGGGTCAAACTAAGGCTGATTGTCCTGTTGAAGGAGACGATAAGCCTAACATTCCTTATGTATAAGTTGTGTGTAGCTTGATGTATGCTATATTGTATACAAGACATGATATCAGCTTCGCTGTTGGTCTTGTAAGTAGATATCAAAGTAATCTTGGATGACAGCATTAGATAGTTGTAAAAAGGATTTTAAGATATCTTAAAAGAACAAAAGATTCAAGCAAATGAACTGAAAGTGGCAGGATACTAAGATGCTGACTTTATTGGAAGTAAGGATGACAACAAATCAACCTTGGGACAAATATTGTTATTTGGAGGTAGTGTTATTTCTTGGACATGTAAGAAACAGGATTGTGTATCATTGCATAAACAGGAAGCTGAGTATGTGGCTTGCTGTATGGCTACAACGAGCGCCGTTTAGATAAGCCGCTTCATACAAGATTTGAAGTTGGAGATAGCCGACGAGCCATTTACGACTAATACTATGACAACAACGCAGCAATTACTCTTATCAAGAGTGGAGCTGACAACTCCAAGAGCAAGCATATAATGCTTAAATACCACTATATTAATGATATGGTTATGAGAAAGGAAATATCCATCTTATACATGCCAACTCATGGTATGTTGGTATACCCCCTTGACTAAAGGCATAATAGAGGATCTTTTCTCAAAACATGTTATGAATATGGGTTTGAGATATGTTTGATTGTTGTGTAGGTAAAAAACCATACAATGGGTGGTGATTGCAATAATAATCATGAAATAACATTACAAGAAAAACCCTGCAAATGTGGGAGGAAAACCCGTATGTCATATTACTTGGCTCGAATGGCCACGTGGGAGATGTAAGGAAACAAGTAGCCATTCTTGGCAGTCCCAGAACAGAAACGGTTGGATTGGTCATCCGGCCATTATCTATGGAAAGGATGCGGTAAAGATGACCGTAATGACCATCACTGGCTGAAACCGCCGAGCGGTTACGAAGCTTATCCGTAATCTACCGGATAAGGGCTTTAGGAAAGAAAAACCCAGTAGAAAATCCGAGAGGAAAGTGGAGTAGGCACTGCTCTATAAATACAAAGCAACGCAAGAGAAAGAGATGATTAGAATCATAATCAATGATATAGATTCCTCACAGGAAAATCCTATTGTGAGGAAACCTTGAAATACACATACCTGATTGAAGATTTGTTGCTGCGTACCTATCTGAAAACTCCAAAGAGTCGAAGGCCGAGGACACCCGAGAGTTGACCGGAAGCATATAAACCATCGGAGAGTCAATGAAAAAAGCCAACAAAGCATGCAGTCATTAGTTCCTCATATCATCTCTACCACCATTACTATCCATGCCCATTTCCTCCGATCATTGACACTAGCAAATATATAATTTCATATGTACATTACTTAGATAATAAACACACACATATATGTATATATATGTATATATATACACATGCATACATACACACACATGTATGTATACCCCTGTTATCAATATCATGGGCTAGGTTCAGAGTAAATAGCCCACGGTTGAACCTTCTCGACTTCCATTCCGAGGGTATATATGGTTCGAGACAATTGGCTTGTATAGTTAACAATTGATTTTCTTCGGAATAAATTGTCTATACTCAAATCGTGGGCCTTTAGAAAAAGGTGCTGACAGTAAGACCGTGGACCATGTGGAAGAGTAAACGCCTACGTCTTGTGACAAGGTTATATATGTGTGTGTAGACTACTGAAATCATGATTATAATAATCATCGGTCATAATGCAGTCATTTGGTTGTTATTGCAGACTGATAAAGCATCAATGTTGGATGCGGTGATAGGATACTTGAAACAACTGCAAGCACAAGTGCGAATGATGAGCCAGATGCGAGTCATGCCACACATGATGATGCCCATGGCCATGCAACAACACTTGCATGTGCCTCTCATGGCACAAATGGGCATGGGGATGGGGATGGGCATGCCCATGCCCATGCCCATGCCCATGATGGACATGCATGCAGGTTCGGTGGGTCTACCACCAATACCCCCTTTGATGCACCCCGCAGCAGCATTGGTGCTACCAACAACATTGATGCCTACTCCTTCCTCAGCCAACCACGATCAGTGTGCTCCCAATCCTCCAAGTGATTCTTACTATTCCGGCCTCTTGGCCCAGGTAAACATGAAACTAACAGTACTTTCAAACACACACACACACATATACATGTATGTATGTACATGCATACACATACACACAGTTACACACTTATACACCTAATAGTGACATAAAACGAGAGAAAGTAGGGAGGATATAGAAAGAAATTAAGAAACATGCGATATTAAATATTCAGCCAACTAGCTGGTGTCATAATTGCTCTGGTGATTATTGCATTTATTGTTTTTGGTTGCATTATTGCATTATTTATTTAGCGGGAGGAAAGACAAGTTGGTATAAATGTCAGCATACGTGTACGGGGATGTTGGTGGGCGATGCTATTGCGTCCACTAGTGAAAGATGCAATTGCATTTAATGTGGGAAGCCCCATAACTCCATGGATCTGTTACTACAATTGAAATTGAAATTGAAACTAGTGTTGTATGTGTGTGTTTGCTTGCGTGCTTGGATGTGTGTGAGCGTGCATGCTTTGCTCTTTAGACAACAGATGATTTTTTCCCTCTTTAATTGCATGCCAGTTTTCTTTTTTTGGTGAAGTATTAAATGGCAAGTTCGATTTAGCCAGATTCTACTATGTAAATGCATAAAGCTAGATATCATACATCCTGATTCAACAAGAAACCTTTCTTGGTTCGAGCCCCTGACCAAATGAAGATGCTTTGTTTGTACTTCATTTCATCTGTATCACACGAATACATGTAAGTTACTATACGGAACAAATGGCACGTTCAACCTCAAGATTGTTCAAGAAAGGCCCTCTTTCTTGACTTTAGGGGATCCATTATTCCTTTAAAACAAAAACAATTTACAAAATAAATATACGGAGGATTTTACGGAGTCATTTATCTCAAGCTAGAAACGAAAAACCCAAAATGGTAAATATAAAGAAGAAAATAAAAAATGCATGTTAAGAAGAACCGGGAGAACTTGGAAGACTTGCGGAAGCCGGATGAGATCACAAAGAGCATCGCAGGGCTTGGATCGCCAAGCACGGTTTGCTTCGTAGATCAAGTGATCTAACTTATGCATGAAAATAAATCTTATCTCCAGTTTCTAATATCATTTTCATTAGTCATACAACCTGCAAATTTTCAATCTTCAATGCACAATTGTGAACCAGTACTCATCTCCATATCTTATGTATCCAGTCTATGAACTTGCATTATTACAACAAGATGGCGCTGATCTATCAACAATTGCAGCAATCAGCAAATTCCAACTCTTCGACACAGGGGAGCCACATGCAGTCATCGGGGATTTGAATTTCTGGCTTTATTTAAACGATGGATGTAACATTACATTTTGCAAGTGGTAATGTAATCTAAGAACACTTAGACTTGCATGTATTTCAAGCGCCATTGCTACTGCACATGTTTTTTTTTGCGAAGAATGAATTCATGAAGAAATAATTGTTGTCAATAGATGAAGATAAGCATGCATCAACTATTACAAGTTTTAAAGATATTTGTCAGTATTAATCTGACAATAACTCTAAATAAAGCTTATCTCCTTTCAAAGTTTTGGAGGCTCACCCACACCACCCACCCACACACATATATATATTGGGAGGAGGTCAAACCCATATATTAAATTTTGTACATGTGTGTGTATACATGTGTATACACTCATGTAGAGTACCTGATCCTAGCAGCAATATGTGGCAGAATTGAATCCTAGATTGCATATGTTCTTATATGCTATAATATATGTATCCATGTGTATTTAGATAATACTTTGATATATATAATGGTGTATTATATCCATATGTGTGTGTACGTGTGCATGTGTTACACACACATACATATATATATATATATGTACGTGTGTGTGTCCGCATATTATGCATGGTCCGTCTATATCATGTTATATATTTCATACCGTGGCAAGTATGACAATATTTTCCAATTTTGGGAGAACAATATGTGTGCAATGATTGAAGATATATGTTATCACACGTCCTTTTCCTAACAGGCGAAAGAGTCATGGGTAATGATTCCAAATTCTTACAGTGTGGGGCCTATATATGTCGAGCTTAAGAGCACATGTGTGCATTGTTGGACCTTGTAAGTGTTAAGCCGAGAAACTGATCATTATCAACAATTTTACCCATAAAAATGACTAGATCGGCTATCTAGTTGTTTCTCGTTTAGACTGTTATAGAACAAGTTTGTAATGGAAAGTCTAGCCTAGATATCCGGGAGGAGGATCCAGGCATTAATCTATAAATTCAAAGTTGTGCATAAAAGAAGAGATCCAAACAAAAACAAGTAAAAGCCTCCCTAGGAAATTCGGTTATGAGAAACCAAAAAAACTCATAAACCTCTTGTTTTATTTTGTTCTTTTTTATTGGAAAAAATTCGCTGCGAGTCGAACGCTGAAGGAGGACACCAAAGGATCAAACGATCATCGAAAAAGTCAGATGGTTAATCACTGGTATCAGAGCCTCGTTACCTGAAATAAAAATGACTGTCTAATTGTTAACTTTTCCAAACACATAAAAATAAATTCAAGAATATGTGTATCTCAACTTAAAAAACAAAAAATTAAAAGATCAAAATTTTTAAATGTGAAAAAGAATAATCTCGCTGGCTCTTATACTAGAAGGTGTAGAGTATGTACTAAAGGAAACTTTGCATCCTTTAGCCCCTAACGTCACTAAGCAACAAAAAAAAATGTACAAAACATTCCTAAGAGTTGACACGATAACAAGAATTATTATGTAACATATATGGAGGATGATTTGATTAGGGTCTTTGAAGAATATAAGACTACAAAAGAGAGATTTGATTCTATAATAGCTAAGTATCATACTATAACTAAACTATATGTATAACTATTGCTATAAAAGTGCAACTTCTATAAGATGAGATGTAATAAAACATGTGAACCATATACTAGTAATGACAATAGACTTAGTTGTTGTCAAATCTGTAATCCCAGAACCTATACAAATATTTACGATACTAAATAGTCATCCCCCATCTTGGAACATGATCACTATTGTCCTTAAACTAGGGTTTGAGACAAGCCTTTCTAAATTGCCCCTTAAGGTAGCAAATGAATAGGAGCATATGAATAAAAGTAAAAAGGAAAAATTGCTAATAATTCAAGATGATATAAGGTCCAACACTAAAGCTAACCAGAAGGGAAATAAATTAAACAAGAAGTTTGACAAAAATAACAAAAGGGGCGGTTAATCTTTTAAGAAAATGCAGGAAACCACTCCTCGGATCAAATGCTTTAACTGTGTAAAAATAGAACACTATAAGAGAGATTGTCGCAAAAAGAATAATAGTGTAAACACCTAGCAACATGTAAAATCAGAGAAGCAAGATATAATTTGTGTGATATCATAATGCTTTACATAGATCGTCTCGTGACTGATTGGTGGATTGACTCAGGAACGACGAGACACATCTCAAAAAGTAAAAAAGGGATAATGGACCTAAAAGAATACAAACAAGGATAGCATCGAGTATATATGAGAAATAACACTTTCTCAAATGTTCTTGAAAAATGAGTCCTTTAGAATTTATGTACAAGACACACCAGTTGTTCTAACTGAGGTATTGATTGTGCCAATTATAATGCACAATCTGATTTTTACCCCTTAGTAAAGATGAGCTTTGAAGTTAAGTTTATTCATGAAAAAGTGATAATAAAGAAGCATGAGAGAGTGTTTTTCACTAGAGAATTTGATGTTGAACATAGTTTGTTCAAATTAAATATCAATGAGAAAGTTCTTTTTTTATATTGACTGTGTTTTTAATGTTGATATGAATGTGTGGCATAATCGCATAGGGCATATAAGTTTAAAAATTTTGAGAAAGTTATCTAACTTTGACTTATTGCCAAGATTTCAAGAAAACACTTTTAAAAAGTCTTAAGCATATATATAAGGAAAGATAACAAGAAAAATATTTTCCAATGAAGTAACAAGAGCAATAACCTTATTGAAAATTATTCACATTGATTTATGTGGACCTTTTTAAGTAAAATCGTATCAAGAAAAGGTTTATTTCATAACCTTTATTGATGATTACTCAAGATATATACACATAAATCTCAGACACTTAAAGTGTTCAAAGAATATAAGAAAGAAGTTGAGAACCAACTGGAGCATGCAATAAACGTCTTGAAATTAGATAGAGGTGGTGAGTACACCTTTCCAAAATTTTTAGAATTATGTAAAGACTTTGGTATTGATAAGTAAAATACAATGCCTAGAATACCTCAAAAAAATGGTATAGCTGAAATATATAATATGACATTATTAAACATGAAAAGGTCAATGTTAATAGATGCTTCTCTACCAAAGATATTTTGAGAAGAAGCAATAAGTATAATTGTGTATATATTCAATAGAGTACCATATAAAATTGTATTCTCTACACCATATGAGATGTGGTTTGAAAGAAAACTCAACCGAAAATCATCCACAGAAGAAATAAACCAAAAAAAGTTTGGCAAAATAACAAAAAAGATTGTCAATCTTTTAAGAAATTATAAAAAACCGTTTATCGGGTTAAGAAATCTACGTGATATCAGAATGTGTATACATGAATCACCTGGTGACTCGTTGGTGGATTGACTCTACAACAACAAGAACATCTTAAAGAGTAAGGATGGGGCAATGGATGTAAAGGAATATAAATCAGGAGAACATCAGCTATACATGAGAAAACAACACCTTCTCAGATGTTCTTCGAACTGGGTCCTTTAGAATTTATGTACATGACACACGAGTTATACTAATTGATATATTGATCGTGTCATTGATAATACACAATCTAGTTTCGGTCCCTACCTAGGTTAAAAAGAGTTTTGAAGTCATGAGAGAGTATTTTTGTCTGAAGAATTTGATGTAGAACATGATTATTGAAACTGAATATAAATGAAACAATGCCCAAGACACCTTAGCAAAATGATGTAATTGAAAGATATAACAGGACCTTACTAAATATGACAATGTCAATATTAATAGATACCTCTCTACCAAGGATATTTTGGAAGGAAGTAGTAAGTACAACAGTGTACATATCAATAGAGTACTATGTAAAGTTGTATTCACTATACCATATGAGATATGGTTTAGAAAAAAACTCAACTTAGGTCATCTAAGGAGGTGAGGATCTATCACTCATGTGAATATCCTTAATCAATCTAAAGATAAGCTAGACAGCATATCCTTGAAATGTATATTATCGGATATCCTAAAGACTCTAAAGGATATCGATTTTATCATAAGGACCACGGACTTATAGAGAGCAGAGATATTGAATTCTTAGAGGATACTAAAAATGACATCATTAAAAATTATGACGAGTACCAGATCTAGATCAATCATCATTTGAACCTATAGATGATTTTTTTATTAAGTGAACATAAAAGGCCTAGAGTCATACCTTCATACTTAAGGGATTATCACACTTACCAGGTAGAGGAAGTGTGCAACTCGGTGGATATTGATGAACTGATTGATAACTTGACATATCGTCAAGCTATTAACTCATCTGAATCATCACACTGGAAAAAAACAATGGATGAGGAAATTGAATCCATTGAGAAAAACCAAGTTTAAGAATTGGTTGATTTGTCAAAAGAAAGAAAAGTCATAAGTTGTAAATGAGTTTTGAAAAAGAAATATAAAGTCGATGAAACTATCAAGAAGTTTAAGGTGAAGTTGGTTACAAAGGGTTTTTCACAAAAAGAGGGGATATATTATGTTGAGGCATATTCTCCTGTTACGAAATTTGCATCCATAAGAATAATCCTTGTAATATCAACATATTATGATTTTAATTTACATCAGTTAGATGTAAAAACAAATTTTCTAAGTAGAGATTTAGATGAAATCATATATATGCAGCAACTCGAAGGATACAAAACTGAAGTCCAAGAAGATAAAGTATATAGGTTGAAAAAATCCCTATATAACCTTAAATAGTCAACTCATCAATAGTATTTCATCTTTCAAAATGGCATTGTGGAACTTAAGTTTGTAGCTAATGAACTTGACCATTGTGTCTGTGTTTGGAACAGTGTGAGTCACTTTGTCTTCTTATCATTATACATAGATGACATATTATTGACTGGAAATGACAATGAGATGATTGTCAAAACGAAGTCATGATTAAGCTCAAGGTTTGAAGTGAAGGATATGGGAGAAGCATCCTATATCCGGTATAAAGATTTCTGAAGAAAGAGAATCTAAACTTCTATGCCTAAGTTAGGAGAGAGATATTGACTCTATCCTCAAAAAGTTTAAAATGGGTAAATGCAAGTTTGCATCTACACCCATTGTGAAAGGGGTAAAACTTAACAAAGTTGATTGTCCTGATAAAGGAGACGATAAGCCCAACATTCCTTATACATAAGTTGTGGGTAGCTTGATATATGTTGTGTTATTTATAAGATCTGATATTAACTTTGTTGTTGGTCTTGTGAGTAAATATCAAAGAATCCTATATGACAACATTGGATAGATACGAAAATGATTCTATGATATCTTAAAAGAACAAAAGACTTGAAATTGTGTTTTCAAGCATATGAATTAAAAGTGATAAGATACTCAGATGCTCATTTTGCTGGGAGCAAAGATGACAACAAATCAACTTCAAGACAAATATTTATATTTGGAGGTGAAGTTATTTCTTAGGCTTGTAAGGAATAGGGTTGTGTAGCGTTGCATACATAGGAAGCTGAGTATGTGGCTTGTTGTATGACTGCAACAAGTATCATTTGGATAAGTTGTTTCATACGTAATTTGAAGCTGGACATAGCCGACGAGCCAGTTGTCATTTATTATGACAATAATGCAATAATTACTCTAATTAAGAATAGAGTTGACAACTCCGAAAGTAAGCATATAATGGTTAAATACTATTATGTTTATCATATGGTTATAAGAAAGGAAATATCCATCTCATAAACACCAACTGAAGATATGTTGGCAGACCCCTTGACTAAAAGCATAACAAAGGATCTTTTCTCAAAACATATTACAAACATGGGTTTGAGATATGTTTGATTGTTGTGTAGGTAAGAAACTACGTAACAGGTAATGATTGCAACAACAATCATAAAATGATATGACTAAAGAAACCCCACAAAAGTGAGAGTTAAACCAGTATGTCATATTACTTGACTCGAATGACCAAGTGGGAGATGTTAAGATGAGAAACTGTCATTCTCAATAGTTTTACCCACGAAAACAACTAGATCAACCATCTAATTGTTTCTCATTGAGGTTTGTAATAGTCGGATAAGGGCTTCATAAAGGAAAGCTCAACCTGAATATCCAGATAGAGGAGTCAGGCACTGCTCTATAAATTCATAACAGCGCAGAGAAGAAGAGATCCAAGCAAAAATAAGTAAAAGCCTCTTTGAGAAATTTGGTTGTGGGAAACCAAGAAAACTCACAAACCGCTTATTTTATTTTGTTCTTTCTTACACGAAGAAAATCCACTGCGAGCCGCACACTGAAGGAGGACACCAAAGGATCATACAATCGTCGAAAATGCAAGTTCGTCTATCAGTAGGCCGAGTGTCACACACACACATATATATACAACAACAACAACTAAGCCTTTTCCCATACTAGACGGGGTCGGCTACATGGATTCTTTGTTTCCACATATCCCTATCGTGTGCCATGTTAGCAGTTAACTCCCAATAAACTAGATTCATCGATGCATCAAATTGCTTAAGAGACTTTAGACGCATTGACTATTGAGCTCGTACAAGTTAAAGTTTGATAGCGTGGAATACTGCAAGTGACCAATAGAATTGACTGAAGCCGATCTTGATAATGATGGAAATCTTTAGGAAAATATCAGGAAGATTTTAAAATTATTAACAAACAATTTGACAGCGCCAACCATTACTGCTCAAGAATGCTCTCATAACTCTTGAGCAATAGTGATTGTCACTACCGTTTGCCAATAATTGCAAAATCTAAACTTCGTTCTCGAATGTTATAAATATTATCAAAGTACCTCCAATATCATTTGTTTGTGACATTTGAAAATTTTGGTTAGTCCGTCTTGTCTTTCACCACCTTCATTCAAAAGATTGTTTGTGTATATGTGTATATCTGGTGTGTGTGTGTGTGTGGGAGAGAGATCCTTTTGGGTTCCATGAGGTGGTATCTGTTCTTATTCTGATATATATACTTCCTCTAATTGTCGATGTGAAGTGTGCAGTTGTCTCTGTAGGCTACGCACTGTCTGCATTGCGGAGTTTGCTGAATCTTATAAACTTATGCACCATGTGCATGCAGTTTACTTGTTTGTGGCATGTTATATGTGTAAGCTCAGCATTCATCTCATATCAATCGGTACTAAGTCATGAGTTTAAAGTGTTCATGAGTTTGATACCCGGCATGCTATTTTGGCTTTGGCCTCCCAATTGTACCCAAAAGAAAAGAAAGAGAGAGAGAGACGTCTGTAATAAAGCTTTTAGAAAAAAAGTTGGTTAAATCAACTTATTTAGATAATGGCAGCATTATAAGGGATCCCCAGTGTAGCATCCCATAATCCAGTTCCTTCCTTTTTGCTCCAGGCTAGGCTCAAGCTGGGCATCAGTAGTGGATCTACATTGAGGCTCACTTCAACTTATTCGGAGAACAAATGGAAAAATTTATAGGGGATAATTGAATCCATGGCCACTACACATAGTTCGCCCCACTTCAGAGTCAAATAAGCAGTTTGCCGCACCCACAAAAATTTTTAGATCCGCCACTGCTGGATATGCATGTCTTGGGAGTCGAACATGCGGTGGTGGAGGCAAGGGGAGGCATGGCCCCTGATTAGATCCAGAATTTCTCCAAAGAGGTCCATATGCCTCAAGCAAAATGCTGCTTAGCCTCTGGGGATGACAATGTCATGGCTCCCTTAGGATTTTTATCGTGGCTTCGCCCCTGCGAACACGAATTCAACGTCACACGAGTCAAGAGCCCTATCAGGTGAGCTAACATTCCGAGTGTTGTTCTTCGAGGCCTAAGACACACTCTTGCACCCCCGGAATCAAACTCACCACCTGTGAGTGAGCATCATATAGCCCAACTGGTGAGCTAACACTCTGGGTGCGCTCGGGGTGCATTATAAGCATATACATTTTGAATATGATTATTGGCGTATGGACGTATATCCCTTAGTAGGATGGAGTCTAAAAGAGGCAACATGGAAAGGCACATGAGCACAACCTACAAGGTCTGTATCGGTGGTGTCTGCCTAAAATAACACGAAAAATATTGGGTCGAACATGTGTTCGGGTTGGCCTGTTTTGGGTCACGAGCATAAAATGATACGCCATGATCAGCGTGTAACACCATCAGAACATCCATGCTCATGTGCACCCGAAATAACATAAAAAGTTCGAGTTAGAGGTCAGGTTGACCTGTGAACATAAAACGACATGACAGCACTACCCGGAACTCTAAAATTGCCACTGGTGAGACCATCTTGGCATGTGCAATTTAAGCCTTTGTAAGGTAGGTAGCCAGGACTGGACCATCTAAACCTAGAACCCCCTGTCCCGTAACATCATAGCATCACTCATCTCTCTCTCTCTCTCTCTCTCTCTCTCTCTCTCTCTCTCTCTCTCTCTCTCTCACACACACACACACACACACACACACACACACATCAATGTCCTAACTGGTTGTATCACATGGAAGCAGATAGGGTGAGCATTATTAGGTGTCAACTGAATAACCTAATCGAACCAAACCGAAGTTTCTGATTTAGTTTGATTTGATTAAAATCAGTTAGTTGTCGGTTCATTTTTTAGGTAATTCAGTTCCAAGTTTAGTTTCTGTATCGGTTCCCATGGATCCAAAACTGAATCACGACTGAATAACCGAAATTTTAACACAAAAACCTAATTATTTTCATGATTCAAATTGTATCAACCACAGTCAATCCAGCTTATGCGAGAAACGTCAACACGCTCAAATTGCAACTATCGTTAATAGAATAATGACACTAAACTTTGACACAAAATAGTAAGGAACCAAAACTTGGGTGAAATCAATTAAGTGAATAACCAAATTGAACCAAATCAACAAATTTTGGTTCGGTTTGTTTCAGTTCAGTTATCTTCACAAATCAGTTCGCTGGTTTGGCTTGAATTTTCAACATCATTTTGGTTTTCGGTTTGTTAGGTTCGGATAGTGAGCCTAACTGGCTGATGCTAACCCTTAGAGGTGGATGCAAGCAGAGAAATCCTAAAATTACAGGACCAATGACACAACAAGGTATTAATACACATATGTATATATCTCTATCTCTATCTATTTATCTATATATATAGAATCTAGCTCCTATGTTTAACTTGGTCCTGTTAACTGCCTTAATTCTGCCTCTTGTTTAATCGATTCCTTTCGTCTTTGCATGGAGGATCAATGTACCTGCTGGTTCAAGCCAACTGCTATATACTCTAAATTGTAATTCTGGAGAGAAAGAACGACAACCTAAAGATTTTATGGGATAAAAGTGCACGCATTAATACAGGAACAATGCATCTCTATCTATTTATCTGCTGGTTTAGGCCAAATGTCATAAACTGATTGATATTGTTTAACCTTCCAAAGGTGATTCCATAGAGAACAATTATGAGGACTGTGCAAGAAAATAGAGCAAAATAAACAAAAGATAGATGCTGAGGTTCCAATCAGTCACAAAATACTGCAGGTATGCATGTAAAACTCATATACTTGTTTATATAGAAAGAGTGCAATCCATGATCAAAGATTTAGAACGAATCGGTCCATGATAAACTGGTGGGAAGCATTACATGTGTACACCAAACAAAGCAGCATTCACAATGCAAATGTTCACAACCAACTATTGACATATTCCACTCAATTCCTGTAACAAGCACATGAAATCTTAAATATGACTGATATATATTACCCGGATCACAAACAAATCTCGGATATTGTTACCCTCATTATGTGCTTTTATGAGGAAGAAATAAAGAGCTCCACTTAGCAGGTAATGATAGGCTTAGAGTCCCGAAGAGAAATGACGGATTCAAAAGCACCAACCAAAGCCTTCACCTTGCTCTTTCTGCTCTCTACAAGCTTACTTGCAGTCTCCTCGATTACTTGATTAAGATCTTGAGTATCCTTCTTAGACTGCACATCTTGATGCCTCAACACCACTGCAGGAGCTGTAGGCTTGTCCGGATCATCAGCCCCTGTGTTTCTCCTCCTAGAGCTTCTCTTCCCTGCTTCACCACTGCCATCCTGATCCCTTACAAGTTTTCTTTGCCTGAATTTAAGCCGCATCAGGCCACTGTTCTCAGCCTGAACATTGACGATCATTCCTCTCCTGGATTTAGATTTCTGCGGCCCTCGTTCCTTTCCTTCTGATTCAGATGAACTGCTTCTTCCTGTCTTTCTTCTGTCATGACCTAAAACTTTTACCTGGTTTTCAGTTTTGGTTTCACCTTGTCCACGTCTGCGACTCTTAGTACGTAAAGACCTCTGATGATTTTGAAATGATGGAGATGGAGGTGTCATTGGTGGTGATGATCGTGATGCTGATGCTGATGATGACAACGACAATCGTGATGATGGAGCCGATGAGGATGATGTATATGATGGATTCTTTTGGTGACTTGCAGCATGCGTTTTTACATTTGGTAACTCAATATCAGGATGATCAATAGAAGAGGATATGCTAGATCTCATCTTTCGAACAGAAAGGTCTTTGAGTTTTATGGACTTCAAACTTGGTTCTCCATTTGCAAGTGGAGATGACCAAGATGCATTCGACATCCTTTTGTTTCTGGAATTCCTCAATCCCAAATTTGTAATTCTTGGAGCATGTGAGTTCAAAGCTGAAGAAGTTGATGACTTAACCGCTCTTTTCACTGTGGTTGTCAATGAATATTTAGATATATTTCTCGCAGGGAGTCGACCACCTGAATTCCCTGAAATGCATGACAGTCGAGTCTTTGTTAGCTTTTCCTTTGAAGCCAACATTGACTTGAAAGGTGTTCCAACTTTCCGTGATGAAGATGCAACTTTCTTGACTATGGAAAATTCATGGTCTTGAGCCGGTGGGGATAAAGAATTTGTCTGCAAAACCACTTCTGTGATTTCTTTGACTTCTAATAACCCAATGTCCTTGAATGTTGTTCCTGCACTTACTATACCACTTGAGTCCCCTGAAACTTTTGAAATTGGAGGCTTCGCTACAGGGTCTTTCTGTCTAACTTTTGTTTTCAGAGATGATACAGTCTTTTGCCCAGGTTTTGAAGCAGCTTGTGTTTTAGAGGAGTAATTATGCGACCTCGAGCTTGCATTTCCATATGAACGAGCACTAAGCCTTGACGATGAACTAAATGTTACAGCTTTATTTTCTAGAAATTTTGGTGCATCCATGGCCGTAAGTTTTTTATCAAGGTCAATCACTTTTTCTGAACCTTCCTGACCATCAGGTGGAGAAGATTTCACCAATTGTTTTGGGTTAAAACCAGATTTCCTCTTCAAAGGTGATTTGATTTTCAGTTGTGGTGATGACATGACTCGAGGACTTCCCATTGAGCTCTGTTTTACATCTTCTTGTTTCCTTGTATTGCTTACTTCTGAAGGTGGAAGAGGCAGTGGTTGTTTTCCTTTGGAATCGGATTCATGCTTTATTCCATATTTGCAGAAATCATGACAGGAGCCAGTAGCCGTTCTTATATAATTAGGAAGATTCTTCTCTTCACTGTTAGCAGGAGATGAAGTTGTGTATGGCATTGAACTTCTTCTCGCATTGCCTACTTTTGTCCTTCTACCTTCAAAACTCAATGATTCAGTGCTCTTTTCCATATTTCTTTTCTTCTGAAGTAACTGATTCTTATTTTCTCCCTGAAAAGTAGAGCAATCAGACTGTCACTGCACATCCCTGAATAGTTGTCTGTAGTAAAATAGTGGGTCATTGTATGAAATGGAATTGTTCATGAACAGCAAATTCCGTAATCTTTATTCACAAGTACAATACACTTCCAAAAACCATGAAAATACCATGCCTACGCAGCATTGCTTAGACAAATTGTCTAAGCTGCATATCAAAATATGCATATGATGTAACTAGGAAATCCAAGAAGAAAATCTATAGATATGTATCATGTGAAATACCAAAGTTTAAGCACTGAAATCACATCACTTCTATAGGCAGTAGAAGAACTAATGTGACAGATAAATATAAAATCCAACTTTGCAGCTATAATGTAATCACTGCAGGATAAAAAAAATTACGAAAGATAAACGAGTTCAAATCCAAGCACAGTCAAATGCAACACCGGAAACTTATTGACAGGCATCAAAGATTTAGAAGAAAATGGTCTTAAAAGGGAAATAAAAAGCTCAGGAAAGCTTTTTTGCAGACACCTTCATCCATATCCCACGGAGTAAAGGGCTATTGGCTTCAAAAACAGATAAATGTGATGGACATATGAATTACAGTTTATTTTTGCCGATTCTTGGTAGAAATTTGCCAGGAACACCCCTTACCAATGAAAACCTTGCAGCTTGATGGAGCTGCCGGATCTTGACGTTGTAAGTTTCGGAAACCTGTAGAGCGTCAACATCTGGCAGCTCCATCAAGAACAATTTCAGGAGAGATTTCTCGTTCAAATTTAATAACTCCTCCTGATTGAAACTACCAAAGATAAACAATCAATCTCGCTCGAAAACCCAAGGAGTTTTGCTATAAGGGAAAATGTACCTTACAAACGTGAAAGTGAAAACACCGAAAGCGACGTCATCATGAAATCCTCGAAGCAAAAGGAGCTCCGAAACACAAAAAAAATGAAGAAGAAAACCTACAGCAAGACGTACATAGCCCATTCAAACGTCATAGTTATTCAAGAACATAAGAAAACCAGAAAATATTAGCTGTTTACAATTAAGAGAAAAGGATTGAATCTTAACCAGCCACCGAACTCATAAATCCAATGAAAGAAATCCATGAATGATATATAAATTGAGCTTTCATTTGTCTCTTTTTTGCCCAAGCAGCCACCATGAAACCTATGTTTCCCACTGCCGTACAAAAAAAATCCCAACAAAAAAATCTGCGAACAACACAACAACATGCAACCCACAAAGATTCATCATCCCATGATCAAAATCCATTGTAAAAACTTCAAAATTTGATGTATAGATCATCAAACTCGTAAAACCAATCAAAGGAATCCATCAAACTCGTAAGACCAACCATCAAACTCGTAAACCGATGAAAGAAATTCATCAGTGATAGGTAAATCGCAATTTCATTCGTTTGTCTCGGTTTTTCTCTCTAAGAAACCACCATAAAAGCTATCATTCCGCCCATAAACAGCAAAGCCACACACGAGGATCAGTCTTTGCAGGTACATATCCTCAAATAACGCAACAATATGCATTGGAATATAAACATCACGCAAAGAATCATCATACCATGATCAAAACCCATTGCCAACACTTCAAAATTCGATCAACCAGATTGCAGAAATCGACCTACAAGAAAGAGCAGCTCTAACAGAACATACCTCGTCCAGAAGAACCAACAAGAATCAGAAAAAAACTTCAATCAACGGAGGTAACAACAATATAATTCTTGATTGGCTCTTCGATGAATCGATGTCGATGGGAGCAGGAGAAAGATTCCGAGGGCACTTCCTGGCTTGGGGTGCATCGTAGGTGGCACCCCCACCGCGTCGGTTGGAGAATTTTGGTTCTGCCATATAAGAAGTTTACCAATGATAACTAACGTTTACTTTTGCGTGTCGCGTGCTTTATGCTTTTCCACTTTTTGAGATAACAGCAGAAATTATTTTAATTAATTTACCATATTACTTCTCCATGTGTTCTTTTGATACGATAGTCCTGCATGTTTGTTATTATCCTTGGACGGAGACATACAGCCGGAAGAAGATCATGAAATATTAAGGTAATTAAGGTACTTGAACAGGAGTCATTTTCGTTTTAGCTTTTTCAGAATTTAAGGTTTTAGGCAATGGACACTTATTTAAGAGAATCCAAGGAGATCTCTCTCTCAGCTCAGTTCAGCTTCGTTTGTGAGCATATTCTAACAAAGGCTGTTTGTTGTCTAAGGTAGCTCATTCTTAAAGAAAATGAATTAACAAATTGTTGTTGCAAGGAATTCTGCTACGACCTGTCCTTGAATCCAAAAGAGGGGCAGTTTTGCTCGTTCGTATTGTTTACCAATCCCAACTTATATATAGTTATAAAAAATCGTTTTATGAATCCATAGATGGTAGAAAACTTAGTACCTCAATTAGTCCAATGGATCTCATTTGTCAAATTGTATGTGATATTTATTTTTTTGCTTAAAATAAAAGTTTTATTTTGAAAAATGCATAAAATTTAATTTCTTTTTAGAGATTACTGAAAATGCTCGTATTTTTTTATAATGTTATTAGCTTATTTCGTAGTGAAGTTGCCTGACATTAGATAAGGTTATTTATGGTTTTCATACCCACCTATTATGACACAAAAAAGTAGGGTGGTGTTCAAGTTGAGCTAACCTTTTAGGTGAACATGACATGAAAAACACAAAAATGACCTGAAACACGAAATTGCGAACCCTAAGAATGGCCTTGCCATGTAATATTGTAATGCACCTCCTGTAATATTTGGTAGGGGTTTGGACCCAACCCAAGAACTGAAATCCACAAATGAAAGAAGCAAAGGAGTCTTGCCCTCAAAGGCAAAGGTTAGATGAGGAAGCCTCCCAACCCTTCACAAAATGAGTGAAAAGCTTTTAGTATCTCATGCTTCGAGCTCGTAGGCCATGTCGCCATTGTAGGTTAACTGAGGCGGGACGAGCGGACATGGGGCGTGACACCTTCATCGCATAAAATTCAAGCTTGGAACCTCATCGCTCGCCATGGACAATGGCAAAAGGATTTGGCAAAACTACTAGATTCATGAACCTTAGTTATGATTAAGTACTACTTCCTTGCTCACCCACAGCCAATTGTGATGTTTCTCAATGTTATATTGGAAACAATGTCACAAAGATTTGAAAGTTAGATGGTGGCTAATCATATAGGCGAATCAATGATATCCACAAGGAATCCAATGTCAATGTGCACCCACCCCACCTTATGACTACTTTAAAGAGGACTATAATACTCAAAGTGTTGGTATGCCAAACCACTATTAGAAAATAGGACTATGTTGGAGGAAACAATTCTTACGTTTTTTAACCTTGAGATTATTATTCTGAGTTTTTGTTTATTATTGTGAGTTAACTGCTAACATGGCACATGATAAGGCTTTGTGGAAACAAAGAATCTATGTAGCCGACCCTGTCTAGTACGAGAAAAGGCTTAGTTGTCGTTGTTGTATTTCAGTTGTAGTCACGGTCGGAATTATGTATTCGGCTATTTAAAACAGTCAGAATTTGTTCAACAACAATAATGGGAATTGTGATAATTGTAGAAGTGAATCCTTATGAGTGGGTATGTAGCAATGAACCATCGGAATTACATATTCCGATTGTTTAAAACAGTCGGAATTTGTTCAACAACAATAATCGGAATTTGTGGCAATTCTAGAAATGAACCCTTATGGGTGAGTCCATGGCAACTAACCCGGGTTCGATTCACTTCACCTACTTCATAAGATACACAGCTCTTTTTCCCTCCCTTTCTAGCAAGCTAAGGTTTGGAAGACCGACGACTCGTGTATTGAAACCGACACGTCTTCCAACCTGAAGGCTTTTGAGCTAATCTTTGACTGGAAGAAGGCCCGGATTGACACGTATCGTAGGTCGTACATCCTTAATTTGTAGCAATAAATGTCAAATGCAAATTCGGAAATTTGACGTGGTGTTTAGCATTTATATGTATGTGTTGAGTTTGATGAATCATGCAAAATGAGCCATTGGGTTTTTGTCTCACAATCAAATCATATGGTAAATTGAGCTTGATAAATCTTCTTGTTTACTGAATAAATAATGAAAATGACCTATGAAAAGTAAAAAAAAAAGTCGAAACCAGAAGAGGATTTTATATAAAGAGAAAGCATAATCCATGTGTATACACGTTAATGCTTAAACCCACTTTATCATCTCCATCATTTTTTTTATTTGACATCATCTACAATGGAGATTTGAATTAAAAAATAAAAAATACCAGTACTTTTTATACGTTATTATGTTTTATCAGTTCAACGGTTCATTTCAAAGATTATTCACGATAAAGTGGATCTGTGTATGCATTTACAACTTTTCTTATGTGTGTGTGTGCATCCGTGTGTGTCTATGTGATGTTTTAACTTATTGATGGCTTAATGTTTAGTTAAATAACGTTGAATGAGATAGCAATATGCATGTAACGTCACGTTATAAAAATTAAAGGATATCATGTTCAATATCCAACCAATTTTATATACATTTACATATATGCATGTACATACATATGTGTAATATATACATATATATATATATATATATATATATATATATATATATATATATATATATGAATAGAAAGAGAGCATATAGTTCATGCATATGTTCTTAAATCTACTTAATGTACAAAAAATACAACAATAATTTCACTTTAAATTCAAATTTCCACGGTTAATCATTACATACTAGTGGGGATCAATTCTCAATTACATTGGACCTACACGGCACCAGTTCATCTTACTAGTCAACAACCAGCAGTTCATCGTGTCTTGAAGAAATATATATATAGATAGAGAGAGGGAGAGGAAGGGGGAAGCCGTTTTCGTTGGAATTGACTTTGTCGTAAATTCTCACCGGGCCAGTCAAAAGTCAATAGTCAAAATTAAACATTGTTGATGCGGTCCAAGTACTCATTCCTTTGTGGGTGGAAAGTCAAAGTACTCATTTGTTTTCTAGTTACTTTATTTTTTCTAATTTAATAAACAAATTCTTATTTGCTTTTTGTAATTTCCCTTTAAAATACGAATAGGCCCCAATCTTATTGAGACGTTTCCTTTTTGTGTTTGGCATTGGCGTCTCCAAGGAACTGGCGTATTCAATGTATATCATGCTCTTGACTTGCATGTTGTAGACCCCAAATTCATGTTTTTCTAGTGGGATGCTAAAGGTTAATAAAGTACTCATATACTTTTTATTTTTTTAATTATACATATATATATATAGAGAGAGAGAGAGAGAGAGTTGTTAGACCTTATGCCCTACTTTACTAGATGATATGCATTGTTCGTGCAATCATGAACTATATAGATCGATCTTTACTTTAATATCAATGCAAAAATCAATGACATTTAATGCACATAATGTAAGTAACTTTATTACTACCATGCATAATCAAACAATGTCTAACCTCAAATGTTATCTAACATCTCTCACTCTCATATATATAAAGAGAGAGAGATCACAGTTCATAGTTCATGCACATATTAATCCATGCTCGATCATTAAAATCAATAGTTGATATCTTTAAGCAAAAGCAAAATAGTACTAGGTATAATAAATGCACTCCAAACAAAACATTGTTGTATTTTTTACTTTTTTTAATTCAAAACTGAGTTATAAATCAAAAAGATCGAATCAGTTAGATCTTTAAAAACGTTTGGATACATATAGGTCTACGTGTTTACTACATTTCCTAAATAAATGTGTGTGTGAGAGAGTGTGAGAGGGAGAGAGATAACATTTCAGTGCCTAAGCTGGTCCAACAACCTCAGGTGCATAATATAGCAGCGCGTTCGTAATGATTTCGCTCTCGTGGTGGTGCACCAAATCAGCCAAAGGAGGACCAGCATCCAACTAAAGGTTGAACAACTTCTCCTGCAATCATCATGGGCCATGATCAGTTGTTATGAAAAATGAACACTTTAGTATAGTATTGGGGAAAATATTGTTTCAGACAACTTTTGTTGGACGCATCTTCAAAATACTAGTATTTATGTTCATCAAGACAAATTACTCAAAGGTACGCAATGCCACAAATTTAGAACTGAAGTTTTAATTTTGAGTGTCACCTCACCTGGCAGGGTTCTCAACTCACATATGCAGGTAGCGGGTATACCTGATTTCAAACTGTCATAACAAAAGAAAGAAAAGATTGATCGTGTTGCAGATTGAAGGATCCACATTAAAGCAAGGTGAGGCATCCACCTCGCAAATGGTTGTTATCTACCTCTCAAATGGTTGTCAGTGAGATGGGTAGCTCACAGCCTACTCGAGAACAAAACCGATGGTAACCCGAATTTGAACCCGTTTTGTTGAGCTTGAGTTGTAAATGAGCCTGGGCCTAGCTCACGAGCCTAATCAAGGTTCATACACATTCATATATATGAAACTATATGCTTCTAAAATCGAGCTTTATGCAAATTGGTGTTGCTTTTAATTGGTCAAGCTCAAGTTTGAGCTCAATAGAGCTTGAGCCGAGTTCAAGCTCAAAAAGAAAATGAGCCTGACAAGATGAGCTTGAGTATCGGCGGAGCTGAATTCGGGCCTGGAGGGCCAGACCTCGATTGGTCTTGAACTCGAATTCGAACTGGGTGAGCCAAGTTGAGCTTGTCGATATTCAACTTGGCTCTACTACTTACCCATAGTATGGAGATATGTGTAGATGGAATTACTACTCAGTAGATCATGAAAGTAAGCATGTTTTCCTTTTTTCTTTTAAATTTTCTTGGTTTTGTAAAAGGATGCAGATTGTAACGTCCAAGTTTCATTGGATACATACAATCCAAGATCCAATTCAAAAGGCACTCGAACTGAAACTGCAGGGATACAAGAAATGCTGCCGAAACCAAAACTAAGCCCCATCTCATAGTAACTTGGAGAAATGCTTCCCACTGCAAATATATTACAAGTAATCAACATGATGATCTGAACATTAAAACAAAATCTAAGTCCAACAAATACAGGGCCTACAAACATCAGATATGAGACCTGCCTCCTACTTTATGGTCAAGAAATTTATTGAAGCCTGAAAAGGGTGATCATTGTGAGCGTGGCTGGAGCCGCTAAAGGATGCATTGGGCAACCAAGACCTCCTGAGAAGCTTGCAGATGAATACAATCGATTACCAGAAACTCTAGGGCCTGTTTCTAATCAATTCTGACATAAGAAGTTGTAGAATTCTTGGTTTAGCTGAAGTCTCATGAATCGGAGGTTCACTGTCAAAGACGGGGAAGGTTGACCGTCAATGGTCAGTGAATAAAGATATGGACCTTGGTGCAATTATAATTTACTAGCTAAGTATGCTATGCTTTGATAAGTTTCATCATTAGAATATGAAGCTGTGCATCTCAATGTTTATAGATGTTAAATAGGAAAATAGGCTTTGAGTTCTTATCGAGTTTGTCTCTCGAATCTAAAGATAGCAATTAGCAGAACTTTTTAAGTGTAATGAGATTCATCATTAAAATGTGCTGTGTATCTCAATGTTTGTAGATACTAAATAGGAGAATAGGCTTTGAGTTCTTGTCGAGTTTGTCTAAGGAATCTAAAGGTGATAGCAACTAGCAGAACTTTTTAGTGTAATGAGTTTCTTCACTAAAATATGAAGCCATGCATTTCAATGTTTGTAGATGTTAAATAGGAAAATAAGCTTTGAGTTCTTGTCTAGTTTATCTGTGGAATCTAAAGATGATAGCAATTAGCAGAACTTTTAAGTTTAATGAGTTTCATCATTAAAAGATGAAGCTCTCTATCTCGATGTTTGTAGATGTTAAATAGGAAAATGAGCTTTGAGTTCTATTCGAGTTTGTCTATGGAATCTAAAGATGACAGCAATTAGTCAAACTTTTAAGTGTAATGAGTTTCATCATTAAAACATGAAGCTGTGTATCTCAAAGTTTGTAGATGTAAATAGGAAAATAGGGTTCGAGTTCTTGTCAAGTTTACCTATGGAATCTAAAGATGACAGCAATTAGCAGGATCTCTTAAGTGTAATGAACTTCATCATTAAAATATGAAGCTGTGTATCTCAACGTTTGTAGATGTTAAATAGGAAAATGGACATCGCATTCCTGTCAAGCTTGTCTGTGGAATCTGAAGATTATAGCAATTAGTATTACTTTTAAGTGTTTCATGTAGTCTTATGAGGTGCATATCCTCCAACTTCTCATGTCTTCAGAACCAAAGAATCAAATCAAGAAAAAACAAATGAGAAAGGAACACAAACACAATTTTACAATGCATATGAACCAAACATGAAAAGTATAAAGGGAACCTGCTTTAATATCAGGTTTTCTATAAGAACAGATTCATTTGAAAGCACCAATGTGTGCACCCAAAACAACTACAAGAATCTATAAACTATATCAGATATGTTATATCAGGTTTATAACTTGTGAAAAAATTTGATCAATTTGATGTCAGTCATCTGATTACAATCACACGTTGAACTTTCTGGCATATGTTGAAGAATAGTGTTTTTTAAATCATAATTCTAGAAGGCCAGATTTCATGAAACAATTTCAGTTTCTGAAGGCTGTAATGGATGCAGTTGTGATTCTTCACGGCAATAAAAGGTGCCTACATTGCAATCAGGGCATTAGCCCACCTGGCATGGCTCTTGACTTGCGTGATATGTGGCACCGGTTTGACTCCTGGGGTGTGCATACCCAACAGAGGCCTCCCTTTATAACTAAAAAACAAAATAAATAAAATGTGCAGACATTCTCATACACGTCGTGCTCAAAGCAGCAGGGGCACACACACCATCTGACTTATGTTACTCCATACTTGTTTTCAATTGACACACGTTTAAGATGGTTTGGATCAGTGGAAAGGCCTCAGCAAGGAGCTCCAGTTAGCAAGTGTTCCGATGAGCAAGCACCTCAAGAGGGAGAGGAAGACTTCTAAAGTATCGGCATGAGACAATAAAACATGATTTTACGGAGTTAAATGCCGTTAAATGCAAATATGGACTCAAGAGGAAGCTCGATTGCAATCAAATGCAAATATGGACTCAAGATGAAGCTCGATTGCAATCAGGGATCCATGTAGCTGATCACACTTAACGGGGCACATCCTTGGTTTTGGTTTCTGTTGGCTTCTTTCAACCTACTTATGCTCTCGACTGCCCCTTCAATCAAAAAAGCATCCATTGATATTAACTTGGTTAAAATGACTATTACACAGAGTTTACACCTCAAGATAGATCAGATGCGAGATGATCAATGGTATCCCTATGATATAAAAGAAGCCAACTGAATTAAAGTTATGTGCATTTTCAGCAATCCTAAAAGAAATACACAATCCCTTGATGTTATAACAGTTAACATGTATGAGAACATAGCGTCACCCTACAGGCTACATCAAATCATAGTTTTCCAACCGAGTGCATCATGGTTCAAATATGGCATCTGAATGGCTGTGATTCAACATATGATGACTATCATCCTAAACAGGACATCTGCTTTTCAAATCGGCTTCATAATTCACCAAATTATTGCCTCAAAATTATTGCAGGTACAAAAGTATCATTGAAATGCACATGGGGCACGAAATATTATTGGATTCAACATGTATATTCATTACTGACCATTTGGGCCTTCTTGAAAAACATGTCCTCTGTGTGTCTTGAAGTTCATAAACAATGCAGAGATATCTCTGACCTGAATACTAGAACTTGTCCTAGAGTAACGTCCTCTTGTATGCTGATTTATATGTTAAAGTGAACAAAATCGACGTATCCCGTTCTTGTGTCATTGTGACGTGTTGCAGTGACATAGGAAAAGACTAATCTCTCATCTCTTCTGCAAGGAGATTCAGTAAGAAGTAGATATCGCTGCTACTAGGATGAGACTTATCAAACGCAACAAACCCATGAACCAACCCTTCCACCTCTATCCAGCTGCAACCAGCATTCTTCTCAATCCCTTTGTCTTTCATCGTCTTCCTCATCTCCCCGGCTTTAGCATATTTTCCGATGGATGCATACAGGTTGGCGAGAATCACATAGTCAGTGGACTCACAACAACCCAATTCTGAAAGTTTACTCATCGCCATTTCAGCTCTTCTGATATCCTTGTGACTCCTGCAACCATCTAAGAAGCTTCTCCATATAACATCGTCAGGCTCAATGTGCATCTGTTTGATAAACTCCTCGGCTTCGGCCAGAAGGCCTGCCCTACCAAGAAGATCCACCATACATCCATAATGATCCATTCGTGGCTCGATCCCATCGATAGTCTTCATTTTCTCGAATTTGGCTCGTCCTTCTTCCACCATTCCTGCATGATTGCATGCAGAGAGTATGGCAATATACGTGCTCTCATTCGGCCAAGTTCCTGAAATTTCCATCTTAGCGAATAAATCGAGTGCTGATCTCCCGTCGCCCTGCAGAGCCAAACCGGCGATCATGGCGTTCCAAGCGATAATATCCGGTCTAGGAATTCTATCGAATATTTCGCTTGCGAGTTCGATCATGCCGCACTTCGAATACATATCAACCAGTGCAGTAGCCACCTTGATGGTGGGATTCATCCCATGTTTCTTCAAGTACCAGCGTATCCATCTTCCCGATTCAACTGCACCCAGCTGAGCAGACGCAGATAGCACGGAAACAAGAGTAGCCTCCGTCGGCATAAGCCCCGGCTGGCTCAGCATCTCCCTGAACAGCCGGAGAGCTTCCGCTGGCCGATTGCTTTGCGCGTACCCAGAGATCAGCACCGTCCACAACACTTCATCTTTGACATCAATCGAATCAAACACATCTCTAGCATCGTCAAGTCTCCCAAATTTAACATACCCATCTGCCATGGACGTTGCTGAAACCAAATCCCTCTGGGGCATTTTGTCGAACACTTGGCAAGCAAGTTGAATTCGTGAACAACTGCAGTATAGACGGATCAGATTGTTCTGTATATAGCGATCGGAATCAAGGCCGGCCTTGAACACCCTCGCATGGAGCTGCTCACCTTCTCTAAAAGCGAGTTCCTTCACACAAGCCATGAGGGCGAAGGAGAAGGAGTGCCTGTTGGGTGCGACTCCTTCGTTCTGCATGCGGACGAAGAAGGAGAGAGCTGGGCCAGAAGGGGTATTGCTCCGGGAGAATGCTCGGATCATGGCATTCCATGCGAAGAGGGTCGGCCGCTCGATCTGGTCGAAGAGGAGGGAGGCGTATTGGAGGTCGCCGGAGCCAAGGATTCCGGCGAGAGAGACGATGCTGCCCGCAACGACGTCGTCGCGGAGGAGGCCGGCTCGAAGGCCGCGAGCATGGAGCTGCTTGAGTTCGCGCAGGGAGGCGCATTGCTGGATGGACCGCAGAAGCTGCAATCGGACGGCGTTGGGGCTCTGGTTTGTGGCTGTCGGCCGTTCAACATAGGCCGGATAAAGGAGCTGCGAAGCTGTGTGGAGTGCCATGCTTTTCCTTTGTACCTCGTTTTGCACCAGACAGTCCACCGTCTATGAGTATGCGTGTGCGCGCGCGTTTCACTAGTTACTTATTCACCTTTTCTTGTTTTCCTTAGGAACTTCAAAACACAAATAAAACACAGCAAGAGCAGGAAACCATTGGATCTCCCAACAAGAAATATATGTTACACAATCTTAAAAGCAAAGAGATAGGTAAATTCACTCTTTCATCACATAAACAATCCTACCAAAATATTTCGTAAAAATATCAAAATATTTTGATAAATATAAAATAACCTCTTACAAACAAAGACAACCATTTTATGCATACAACAAACATTAGAGCATTGAGAGGATCTTTTCTTACTACGAGAGGATAAAAAAGAGCAAACGTGTGGGTCTTCCACGATAAAAATCTTTACTTTATCATTCTTTCTTGCAATGAGAGAGAAAGAGAGGAAGGAGAGAAAGATAGTTATAGGAGAGAGAAAGATCGAGTCTAAGCGTGAGAGTCGAGTCTTGTTGGTATTATTTGGTATTATGTGACATTAGCATGTCATAGCATTTAATGTTTTATTTTTCATACTTATATAACCTTTAAATTTTCCTTTCACAATTTAATTTTTCATTTTGTTCAAATAACTTTGGTATAGTTCATTGCCGAATTCTTACTCATACTCCACTTTTTTTCTTCTAAACTACGGGTATCCAAAAGCCCACAAGGAGTGTCATTAACTCAATTTGAGTAGGATCAGCCAATATGGTATAAACCTCTTCCGATGCTGGTTTTCACCTTTCACAAGACTAAAACTCAAGACCTTATTTAAGGGAAACAAGTCCAAAACCGCTTGAACAAACCAAACATTGGTAACATGATCCCAATTTGAATATAAGTGTGTATAAATATATAGAGAGAAAAAGAGAGGGGAAAACTGTGAGTTGTTAGATACCCTTTCATGTGAAACTCTACTAGATACTATGTGTGATTCACGTGATTGCATGGACCACACAGATTGAATCGCTTATCAACATCAAAATAAAGTTCGATGTCATTTAATGTACATTAGTGCCTTAAATGCGATGTAAGATGAGGGTATTAGATAATCACCATCCAATTAATCGCATGAAGAGTAGTGATTATCAAACAATATCAAGAAAGTTGTCTAGCAACTCTCTCTCTCTCTCTCTCTCTCTCTCTCTCTCTATATATATATATATATATATATATATATATATATATATATATATATATATATATATATATATGAGAAATCAAGTTTAAAATGGTATTTGAATGTGGAAGATCGAAGGATAAAAGCATATGATGAAACATATATGTGAATAAGGATATTCAGCAAATTGCTTATAATGTTATTTACATGCAAACATGCACAAACGAAACACAAAATATGTTTTGTGTTTGACAACTTTTAGGCACTTAATGCATAATACTCTGTATATGTAGTTTCTCCTGACTTTTCGTTTAGAATATCATCAAGATCCTCCCTCCGTGAAAATTAATTACTAAGTAAACCCTCTAAGATTGCAACTGAATTATTTTCAAATAAAGCATTGCCATGTTTGCTGTTTGTAGTGAAGCTTTAGAATTCCAATAACTTGACAATCATAATAATCATGTTAGAGGGCAACTTTGGATGATATATATATATAAACGTTCACACAAAAAAGAAACGGAAGCATTTGATCAATATAAACATGCAAAAAGAAAAAAATAAATAAGCAAATATTAAAAAACAAACACATAAAAATATATGTATGAGGATCTAAGTCAATAAGAGTAACTCAACTTCTTATAAGCTACAAATGCCTTCAATTTACAAACAAACAACGCAAAAGCATAAACCTTATTGCCATAAGAAACTTCGAAACTATGTGTACTTGACAATGATCTTCTCTATGAATGCTTTATGAGATCGTTCATCGAAGAGATTTTCTAAAGATAAGCCAATTATTAATTACATATACCTATGTTTCTTATATATGTGTGTGCGAGTGTATGTGTGGTGTCCATTGACTTGGACATTCTAATGATCAGGGCATTCACAAAGGGTCCCTCTATTCCATACAATGGAATAATATATACATATACATACATAAACACACATATATTTATATATGTGTATACATTTCTTTGCTTTTATATTATATACATATATAATATGTTTGTATACATTTATTTACTTTTATATGTATATATCGATAGAGGCGGGGGAGATTAATAGATAGATCGGAATAAAAAAATTTGCATAAAACATCCTATAAAATTAAAAGAATAAGAGAAAACATAAGTTTGATCTTGATCTACAACAACAACAACAACTAAGCCTTTTCCCATACTAGACGGGGTCGGCTACATGGATTCTTTATTTCCACTGATCCCTATCGTGTGCCATGTTAGCAGTTAACTCACAATATGCTAGATCATTCTTTATTGTTTCTTTCCAATACTTTTCTGGTCCTCTACCTCTTTTAATACTTTCCAAATTTAGTTTTTCTAACCTTCTTACAGATTCTTCTTTTGATCTTCTTTTTATATATCCAAACCATCTTAAACGATATTCTCTCATTTTATCCTCTATTGGTGCCACACCTAATTTGTTTATAATAACCTCATTATGTATACGGTCTTTTCTTGTATGACCACTCATCTATCTCAACATTTTCATTTCTGTCATAGACATCTTTTGTACATGTTGATGATTCACTGTCCAACACTCAGAACCATAAAACATGGTAGGCCTAATTGTTGTTCTATAATATTTACCTTTTAACTTTAATGGTATCTTCTTATCACAAAGAATACCTAATGCTCCTCTCCATTTTAACCAACCAGCATTAATTTTATGCGTAACATCTCCACTAATTCTTCCATCTATTTAAAACTTTCCTTTTGGGGGATGCAATGTGTGCCAATTTTAATTTCTATGTCCTCTGAGGTAACCAAATGATCAAACTTACATTCCATATATTCTGTCCTTGTTCTACTAAGTCGGAGGCCTTTGCTTTCTAATGTTTCTCTCCATAATTCTAATTTTCTATTAACTTTTTCCTTAGACTCCTCCACTAATACAATGTCATATGCAAATAACATACACCAAGGTACTTCATCTTGAATATGTTTTGTTAACTCATCGATCACCATTATAAATAAGTATGGACTTAAAATTGATACTTGATATAACCCAATATTAACTTCAAAGAAGTATGTCGTTCCTTCATGAGTCCTCACACATGTTTTTCCACCATCATACATGTCTCTTATAAGGTTAATATATGTCAATGGGATACCTCTTTTTTCTAAAATTTTCCAAACAACCTCCCTCGGTACCTTATCATAAGTTTTTTTTTTAGATCAATAAATATCATGTGAAGGTCTTTCTTTTTTGCTCTAAAATGTTCCATAAGACGTCTCAAAAGATGAATCGCTTCAATAGTAGATCTGCCTGGCATGAATCCAAATTGGTTCTCTGTTGTACTTGATACTTGTCTTAACCTACGTTCGATAATTCTTTCCCATAATTTCATAGTATGGCTCATTAACTTGATACATCGATAATTCGCACAATTTTGAATGTTTCTCTTGTTCTTATATATGGGTATAAGTGTACTTGCTCTCCATTCCTCGGGCATCGTTTAGTTTTTTCATATTTCATTAAATAGTCTTGTGAGCCAAGTGATTCCTATTTCTCTTGGTATTTTCCAAACTTCTATAGGAATATTATCTGGTCCTACCGATTTACCACCCTTCATATGTTTAAGAGCCTCTTTCACTTCATTCTTTTGAATACATCGGTAGAAATTGTGGTTTATATACTTTTCTGATTTGGCTAACTCTCCTAAGCTAATACTAGCATCTTTATTTTCATTAAAAAGATTATAAAAATAGTTTTTCCATCTATTTCTTATATAATCATTTGCCACTAGAATTTTTTCATCCTCGTATTTGATGCATCTAACATAATTAAGATCTTTAGTTTTGTTATCTCTAGCCCTAGCTATCCTAAAAATATCTCTTTTACCCTCTTTTGAGTTGAGTTTTTTATATAAGTCCTCTCAAATTTTAGCTTTTGCTTCACTCACAGCCTTTTTTACTTCCTTCTTTGGTTTCTTATAAGCCTCTAAAGTTTCACTAGTTTTCATAGGTTAATGTAATTTGTAACATGCCCTCTTTTGCCTTGATTTTATTTTGTACCACTTCACTCCACCACCAAGCTTTTTTTTGTGCCGGTACACCTCCCTCAGATTCACCTAACACATCTTTCGCCACTTTCCTAATATATATAGTCATATTGTTCCATATATCATAGGGTGTACCAACATAATTCCAAATATCTCCTTGAAGGACTTTCTATTTAAATATATCTTTTTTCTCATTTTTGAGGTTTCACCATTTAGTCCGAATAGATCGATGCACTCTTTTCTTCTTTGTCCATTTTTTTATTTGTAAATTCATAACTAAAAGTCGATGTTGGGTAGTTAAGCTTTCTCTTGGAATTACCTTTTATTCTTTACAATATGCTCTATTTTTTTTCTACAAATAAAGTAATCAATTTGTGTTTGTGATAAGCCACTCTTATAAGTAATTAAATGTTCATCTCGTTTTTTGAAGATTGGATTGACTATAAAGAGATCAAATGCCATAGCAAAATTTAAAATCTTCCTACCTTCCTCATTTATATCCCCAAAACCAAAGTTTCCATGAATCCCTTGATATCCTAATGCCTCTTTAACGACATGTCTATTTAAGTCTCCTCCTAAACAAATCTTCTCCCTTTGTGGAATCTTTTGAATCACCTTATCTAACTCTTCCCAAAAAGCTGTCTTTATACTATCTTCTAGTCCTACTTGAAGTGCGTAAGTACAAACTATATTCAAAACCTTTGCTCCTAACACTAATTTCAATGTCATGAGTCGGTCACCATATCATTGTATGTCTACTACACTATCATTTAAATCTTTATTTACGATAATACCAACTCCGTTTTGAGCCCTTTTTTTATCTGAGTACCATAATTTAAAACTTGTATTCTCTATCTCCTTTGCTTTTTCTCTAACCCATTTTGTCTCTTGTAAACATAGAATATGAATCTTTCTCCGAATCATAGTATCTACCACCTCCATTAGCTTATTGGATAATATTCCGATATTCGAAGAACCAATACGAATCTTATTATCTAGGACTAGCTTCCTTATTCTCCCGCATCCGTCCATAATAAAAATGCGGAAACCCTCTTTGAAAATTTTTCACTACATTTGGACAGCAATGTAGCGGGACTAACTTATTTACCAACACCCGTCCATGATGTGGGAACCCTCTCCGCAATTGATTCACTACATATCAAAAAATCCTCAAAAGTAAGGATTAAAGCTCGTTAATATTTACCCGAATCGATTAGACCAGACCCAAAACCACTTGTTGGACCGAGAATTACTTGAATAGAACGGAACCCCTCGGGTCTTTGCTACTCGACTAACATGATTCTGCCCAAATCCAAAATCCGGATCATTTAACCCCAATTGAACTAAAAAATTAAACAGTGTTTTACAAAATATTTGTAGAACTATAGAACCAAAAACTGATAATGGATTGGGTCTGGGTAAAAATCGGATAGCATTTATCTAATATGTACTAAAAATGAGCTTACTACAACCAGATCCCCAGAGAGTTTACTATCCGAACCCGACCCAATTTCACGGTACTCAGAAGGTGTGCCGCCATTTTGTAATTGTGGAGGGACGCTTTCTGTAAACTGCTCTAAAACCCTAATCCCTGCCCGCTACTTAAGCCCTTCAAGTTCAACCCTGGGAGCCTAAACCCTAGACAGTTACTTCTCTCGCTGTCCGTGTGCATCCCCAAGTTTTTCAAGGTGAGGCCTCCGAGAGGTCCCTCTTCTATTCCTCATTTTAGATTCCACGTTTCTCTTTGATTTTCCGATCATATATTTCTGCATGCCGTTCAACACATTGAATGCGATTCACGGTGTTGTGTAGCTTTCCGATTTTCTTGTTTCTGGTTGTTTTTCCGCACCGTAGAGTTTGAACCATTGATGGGGGATGATATACCGTCAATCCACTTAGAAACCCTAGATTTCTTATTTGTCTTTTGAAAATTTGGTGCTTGATATTAAATTCTTTTATTATGCTTCCTTCCCTCTTTCTTTCTGGTCGGTTCTACATAAAAGGGCTTTAAACTCGTATTGCTGAAAGTGCTAAAGTTCATGCATTTGGGAACCCTGATTTTTGAATTTGGGGTGTTCAACATTTAGTATACTTCCGCGTTTGGTGTTAACTTCTCGTTATACTTTGTTTTCTTTTTTCGGGTTTCAAGGCGGGGGAGGTTTCCGAGGAAGGCGTGTTGATGGAGGGGGTGGAAGAGGACAGGGAAGATTCGGTGCTGGTGGAAGAGGTGGAGGCGGCGGCGGAAGAGGCAGCGGTGGGAGAGGTGGCGGTGGAATGAAGGGAGGGAGCGGAGTTGTGATCGAGCCGCACAGGCAAGAGGGCGTGTTCGTCGGTAAAGGGAAGGAAGATGCGCTCGTCACGAAAAACTTAGTGCTTGGAGAATCCGTCTATGGTGAAAATAGAATTTCTGTTCAGGTAAAAATGGAAGCCGTCCACTGTTTAAATTTTCCCAGCAAGGAATGAGTCTGTATTTGTTTGCTGTATTTGGTTTGTTTATTATTAGAATGAAGATGACACGAAGGTGGAATACAGGGTGTGGAATCCGTTCCGATCGAAGCTTGCTTCCTCAATTCTTGGTGGCGTCGATAATATATGGATGGTGATACATTGATCTTTGATGCTTTCTTTTCTTCTGCGAGCTACTGTTATTCATAGTTTCTTTTCATTTATGGATTCTGACTTTTTTCCTCTTTCTTATTTGTTATCAGTGCCCCGGATCTCGTGTGTTATATCTAGGAGCCGCTTCAGGAACAACAGTGTCACATGTGTCTGATCTTGTTGGCCCTGTAAGTTTATGCCTTTTTGATGGCTCTCATTGGTCGTTTATTGGCCATTATAGAACCATGGACACTAACAAGCATCTTGTCGTGTGTCACTTACGTGGTGGCTTAGTTACTGTTGTCGTCCTGATATAGAACATGCTTTATACTAAAGGAAGCCTCGATCGATTTTTATGGGGTTGGATTTTGTCTGTTGCATAATTTCCAATCCGGCTTCCTTTTTAAGCATGTGTTTGTGGTGCTTACAAGATTGTAGCGTATTTGCTATTGAGCAGCTTGTCCCTTTCCTCTCTCCCTCTCTCTTCTTATGCTATTTTTCTGTTGAATTGGACAGACTGGTATAGTTTATGCTGTTGAGTTCTCCCATAGAAGTGGGAGGGATTTGGTCAACATGGCCGCAAAGCGCACTAACATTGTACCTATCATTGAAGACGCCAGGCATCCTGCAAGGTACAGAATGTTGGTTGGAATGGTTGATGTCATTTTCTGATGTTGCTCAACCTGATCAGGTCTGTTTTTGTTAAAAGAGAAGCATGATTTTTGTTTTGTTTACAATCTTTTTGGATGGGAACAATCTGGTTTTTTAACATGAACATAATGTGATTCTCTGATGTGACTAAGTAGTGAGTTAGTCAATTTATTTCTTCGGCTTCATGCGTGCTTGATATTGAGACGCTTTTTACGTGTACATGTGTTATGTACTTATCTAACATATAGCTTGTTATGGTGTATACAAGGTTCACTAAGTTGATTAAGATGAATCTGTTATTACTTAGAAAGGTCAGAATGTTCTCTGGTTTTGGAGGGTCATGAAAAATTACATGAAAATTTATAAAACGTAAGTACATTTCTGAAATGTCCACTATTCTATATGCATAGGTGTGTGTTGACATTGTGGAATGAACATGAAATGCATTGACATATCTATCCAAGAGCTCTAATCGTAATCTAAATTGTTAAAATATCTGAGTATTTTTGGTATCTTCGTACCACTTTCCCCATTTTGTTCATGCTCATTCCTTACCAGGTTTTCCAATAATTTTTCTGGTGTATATATTTAGCTAAATTAAGAATTTCTGCCAAGTTTATTTCCTCTAATACGTATGAGCCTTGCGAAATATACTTGACATAGAAAGTTGAATTAGACTTGACCTAATTTGACATCATCTTTAAAACTCTGTGTTACTTTGTCTGTCAAATGTGCAAATGATGAGCTTACTCGGATTCCCCTTCAGGACGCTTTGGATGATGCAGTTTGAGTCTCTGATGCAAATAATATTGATGAAACAGTGTGAAAATAAAATTTTCAGTGTTATTGCTCATTTGGTTAGTGTACCAGTGGAACTGAATTAGATTTTACCTATTTTGCTTTGTTGATCGATTACACTCTGATTTCTTTCTCTGCAAAATGCGCAAATGATGAGATAACTCGGATTCCCCTTCAGGACATCTTGGATGATGTTAATCGAGTCTCTGATGCAAACAATATTTGTCAAAGTTAGATTGAACACCATTTCCATTTTCATAAGTTTATTTATTTTGCATGATAGTTTCACGACGTATCAGTCTTATAGATTTTCCTAAATATCTACTGCTGGATTTTTTTGGACGGGTAGTTGTTATTTCAGGTCCATGTTAGAACTGTTGCAATCCCAGAATTCCCTAGACTCCGAGTTGCATTTGTTTGCTTTTATAACTTGTGTGTTTGTTGAGGAGGTAAATATCACTGACCTGCATGTTTATGTTTTAAGTTTAACTGTTTGTGCGAACTGTTCACACCATATGATATGCTTTTTTTTATGTGAGCATTTTTGTGTGATCTAAATGATTTATTTTGAGTTTTGTCTTATGTACATTTGACCGATTCATTCCTTGCCTTGAGTCACAATCTGGAAAATGTTGGCTTAGTTCTGTACGTAGTAAAGTTATATTTTGATTTTCCAGCCAATGAATTCTCATTGTGTTTATATACACACACGTGCCTCTTTTGGGCGTATCCTTCTGCAGATTCTGTATTACATACTTTTTCCCGGTTAAACACAATATGGTTAATAATTGAGTATTTTGGGTGAGCTTACCTTACCTTAGTCAGTTGGAGGGTGCAACCCGAGGACTTCCTAGGAGGTCACAGCCCTTGAGTGAATTTTATTTATGCAGGTTGTTAGTTTGACTAATTCAAATCCTCATCTGCTGATTTTAGTTGTACTGAATACCCTCCTTTGTTTCCTCATCACAGTGTGCAATATAAATGCTAACTGCCTTTGGTAAGTTGCTATTGTGTACTGCTTGCGCATTGTGCTGTTATACATCAATAGCATGGAATGTGCTTATAAAACCAAAATCGGAAGTTTTAAATAAACTTTGCTTGTGTCCATTAATTCTCATTCATTCTTGTACATCTATATGGATTGGTTAACCTAGAAGAAGCATGTTACAGAGTGGGAGCATCACCTTATTGCTTATGCTACAACTGCATTTTAATTGTAAATATGTTTCAAATTTGCGTTGGTCCTTTGTCAGCAGATTTCTTTTAACTTGTCTTAGCATTCTTCCAATGTCATCGTTGCATTTCAAAAAGCAATAATGCACGTAGTAATATGGTATGGATCATCACATACCGTTAGTGGTGACATTTGCAACATGGTATCCCTAGTGGCCATGACATGATTTGGACATCATATGCATTTTAGGGCTGTCCTAACACAAGTCCCCTGGGGTACTAAATGATGTCCCATGTCATTTTCTTGCTTTTGGGAATATGGAAACCGCTTAACCTAACTTTCATTTTTATATTAGAGCTTGTTTTAGTTGATTTTATGGATTTTAAAGATTTTGGTTTGTAAAATTGATTTTCTACCAAATGCGGTGGGAAATAGACATTCCATGCTTGAGTATCCTGAACCTGAAGTTCTAAGGAGAACGTGCCTGAACCTGAAGTTCTAAGGAAAACATGTGGCGAGTTTTGTAATTACGAAGCTTTAAGTTGCTACTTGCTACTTTTCATACAATAGATTTAGAAAGCCAAAGTATTATTGTTGTGACTTCTATTTGTTGTGACTTTTCATACAATAGATCTAGTAAGAAAATGCGACTTTTTTGTTGTGCTCAGTATTATTTTTGTGAATTCTATTTTTTTCTTTACTTGCTTTTTCTTTTTTGTTTTAAACTAAAAGTACGAGGCTTATACCCACCCATTCCTCACCCAGCCACGCACTCTGGAAATTTATCCAGCTTCACTTGGACGAAAAGTCTAGTAGCATTTTAAAAGATTCTCCCTATCTATGGTGTGAATGATTAGCTAGATTCTTTCTGCATTATTTTCCAATAAATCCATTCTCCAGTTACATTCATTATTTGTTTAATTAGAATATCTCCATGTGTGTTTCCATGTATGTTTGCTAAAAAACTAATGCCTGTAATGTGCTTTTGAAGCTAAAAATTGGAGTATTTCTAGCCCCGTTTTAGATGCTTTAAGGTTACGTATGCATCAGAGATTCTAAACCGTCCTGCCTGTTTTTTAGTAAGAGGACAATTGCACACTCTGCTTTTGATTATTCACTTGTTAGATCTTATCTTTCCATTTCTTATCATTTTCAAGTAGTGGTCTTATTTTTTTGCAGTTGGCCATCCGGATGATGTCCTTCTCCAGTTGTTGTCCCTCTTAGATGGTTTCGTCTGATCTTCTAATTGTTGTGTATTTGTCATCCATCCTTTTGTGTTCTTGTTATGCAGGCTCGTATATTGGCATTGAATGCATATATTATTTTCTGAAGAATGGTGGGCATTTTGTGATATCTATAAAGGTATGTGAATGTAAGTTCTATTACACTACCTGATGAGTTGCTATGGACTACACGACTATGATAGGTGTAGAATTGTGTGTTAGCAACTTACCGGGTGATAATAAAATAATCCTATTTGCATACGTAAGCAGTTTTTCCACTTCATTTTTTCTTCTGCGAAGACGTGGAATCTGAATCCTGGTAGGCATGGGAAATTAGATCCATATTGAAATGAAATGCATTAGCAATTGGATGAATTAATCAAAATTTCTCTGCATGCACCCAGAGCGTCCGCTCAACTTCCAGGGCTCTCTGTTGCCCGTGCTAGTTGGAATCCCTTGGGGGCGGGCTTATAAGCGTGTTTGTGTTTGGCTTTGCCCACTCTTTGTAACCTCTAAATTTTCTAAAAGTGTTCTCGTTTTTGAGATGCCTCAGTTTTGAAAGGTCAAGTTTTAAAAGAATCGCCTCTTGTTTGATCGGGTTTTCTCCTCAAACACAGTTACTCTCTCTCTCTCTCTGTGCTTTACATGTTGGCTTTTCCAGGCAAACTGCATCGACTCCACGTTGCCAGCTGAGGCCGTGTTTGGTCAAGAGGTGAAAAAGTTGCAGGCTGACCAGTTCAAGCCCTCGGAACAGGTTACGCTCGAGCCCTTTGAGAGAGACCATGCTTGTGTTGTTGGTGGGTACAGAATCCTCAAAAAGCAGAAGTCTGTCCCTGCTACATAAGCCTCTGACCGCCATTTGCAGCCCAAGTGGGGTGTGCAATTTCATTCCTTGTCATTGAATTCGGTTAGTAGTTGTTGCCTCTAGTATCTAGATGTCACCTCTGGCCTGATCGATGCTCGCCGCCCAACTGTACTGCCGCGTATGAATTGACAGTGTTTGGTCCATCTGTAATTTGTGACTGCATGATTAGTATTTGAAAGCTTAAATAGATATTTTTTTGTTGGAATATTAAAAACAAAAATTCCATTTTGAACTTTTTTTTTATCAAGGTTCTTATTGATTTCTGGAGATAACAGGGATGCTGGCGCATCTTTGGAGAGTCAAACTCCCAACCAGCCGCAAGTTAGAGCACCCTGTCGTTGAGCTGACTCGTGCATTCCTCGATTTTTGAAGCACTTGAAAAATTCTTGGATTGTACCAGATCGGGACAGGCTTTTCTCCGAAGTTCCTTGATAAAGTGGTACGAACTTATAGTATGGTAATTTTTTTGTGGCATGTGGTCGGGGGGTAGATGACCAGAAATAATTCTGTTTTTGTTTCTTCAAGAGGAGGCCGAAGCTATACACCTACACATGCACTCTCTGTGGGAGAACTTCCCACCAGCAGCAACGGCGCTAAAGCACCCTGCCGTTGACGTTGAGCTAATGCCCTTGGTTAATCACATAAATCTTATCTTCTACTATTTGTCCAAAACCACATCTTTTACTGCGTCGTTCAATTTTTTTCCTATACAAATTCTACCTATGGTTCGGTGATACAAATATCTTTTATATGAAGTGGCAAAAACACTAGCAGGTGAAGGAAGAATGCGACCATCACCATGCTGTGCCGATAAAGCGGTAATGTCTTGGGAAATTCTCCTCTATAACCGTCTCCACCGCTTGACACCAACATTACCACCAGTATAGCCTCCACCAGTTCCCACATTGCCATCATTTCCTCCTCTATAACAGTCTCAACCACTTGACACCAACATTACCACCAGTATATCCTCCACCACTGCCCACACTGCCATCATTTCCTCCTCTTTTGCCATCATCACCACCATCCTCACCAGCACCTCCACCACCGGATCAGCCTCTTCCTCAAATACCACCACCTCTTTTTGTTCACTGCCACCACCAAATCCCCCACCTCTACCAATTAACCACCTCCTCCATCACCTCTTCCACCACTGCCACCACCAGCACTGTTCCCCTGCCACCAGTTGTTGGCTTTATAGTAATATGAAACTTTCCGGTCACGTTGTGTATTGGTTCCTTTGGGGTAGCTGGTACGATTCAATTTGGTGTTAATGATCTCCAGAGGAAAAAAGGAACTGAATGTAAAACGCAACAGATGATAAACATATTGCACTGCATTAAACCTGCTTGCTATTTTGCCAGACCACCGGGAGTTGCTGTGCTTGTTGCCACACAATTCAGCAGTATTCAGAAACGTGAGAAGACTTAGTCACTTGTCTTGCATCTCGAGTTGCCACTGATGATCTCGGCTTGGTTCTCTAAGAATCCTGTGCTTGCGGGTCCCAAGCGTAAGATTGAGGATGGCTGCGTTAGGTAGGGATGGTAACACAAGCGAATATTTTATAATCGATTCTGAAACTTATGATAAATTCATTGATGGTTTTGGCTGGCCTTGCAAAATCAACCTCAAAATGCTTTGCGTTGTTAAGTAGAACTTGTGAACGCATGATATTTTTCGAAGGAAGAAGCTTCGAGGGCGATGCATTGACATTAATGCAAGATGCGTATTGTTTTTCTGATTCATACCGCAGGAGGGAGATTCAAGGGTGATTGTGCGCGTTGATATTGCAGGACAAAGTGATAAGTTTCTTCCAGGAAGCTCCCCACGTGGAAAAGTGGTACCGAGAATGTGATTGTGTAGTTAGAAAGGTTGACCCGTCAACGAGAATGTGATCATGTTGTTAGATAGATTGACCCTTCTTACACACACGAGAGAGTGGGAGCTGTTAGACAGCTTATGATGCTAGGCATTACGATCACCGCTGTCGTTAAGAAGTGTATATCTCGAGTTGCATTTAATGTACATGGGTGCAATCGTGCGGATGACACATGAGTGCATTAAATGGTCTCGAATCTCATATCAATGTTGATGAGTAAGTTTCATAAATTGTCTAGTATGTATGGCACGAGAAGTTGTTTAGCATCTTCATTCTCTCAATCTATAGGTGTATTATAGTACATGTAGGTGTTAATGAATTCAAATAAATCTTAATTATTTATCTTTAATAATGAATAATTGAAATTTGAATTTTAAAGGCAAAAGAGGTTAATGTGAATAAAGTATAGTTACAAAAATTTCACATAGTTCATTTTTAATATAAATTTCAATCATCCATTACCAATTAGATTTCGTAGCACCTAATTGAGTTAGTGTATATGACATTCTCTCTCTCTTTCTCTCTCTCTCTCTACACACATACACACACATATAGATATAGATAAAAACTCGGAGATGCTAGATACCTTCTCATGTCATACTCTATTCGATGATGTTTATATGGATGACACAAATCGACTTGCCATTGAACAACAATACGAGGTTCAAAGTCATTTAATGCATATGCGAGTCAAAATGAGTGTTTTAATCACCTTATGATCAGATAATGCATAACATGAGAAGTTGTCTAATCGTTCTCTCTCTATATATAGAGAGAAGTTGAGAGATACAAGGCATCATCTCATACAGATTCTAGTAGACGATTTATGTCATTCGTGTGATCGCATGGATGATGCAAACCGACTTGCCTATCAACATCTATATGAGATTCAAGGCCATTTAATACACATACGACTCGAGATGGGTGGTTTAATTAGTCTGATTGATCATAGAGAAGATGGTGATGATGTAAGTAATGTTTAGCATGTGAAGCTTTCTAGCAACTCTCTCTCTCTATAGACATATAGCGATACGGTGCTTTCTTACATATGCATGGTACTAAATAGAATGTGATATGGTAGTGTGAAACTTCCTTTTCATGAACCTTCTCACATGCCGAAGGAGTAAATCAAGAGGAAACAGAAGTCCTACGTAAAAGAGAAACGGTTCAGTGTTTGTGAGAAAAAACTCTTCTATTATTTGAACATTCAACAAAGCCTCAATTGTTGGGATATTTATGAGGGGATCACAGGCTATCCGCCCCGAATGAAATGCATTTGAAGCATAGAAACAGGTACGGGAGGAGCAAGATCTTTGACGGGAAAACATGTTCTCGTCCCGTGAACTCGATCCTGACCATTCTTTCCATTCGTTTTAGGAAGTTAAGTTTATCAAAAGGTAAGACAAATTATACAAGACGATAAAAAAAAGTGTCATCTCTTTTTTAAAACATGAGCTCATCATTGTTACCACATATATCCATTAGTAATAATAGACTGAAATGGATGCGTTTCAAATAAATTAGGGTTTTATTTTAAATGAAAAATAGACTCTAATGTGTTTTAATCTCTCTGTTGACGGCGAAGAAGATTACCTTGCAGTGAAGGTTGCTAATGATCGCCGGATTCCTGTAGCTCTCTGTTTTTCCAGAGATGAAAATGACGTAGCAATGAAGACGATGGACACAAGGTTCCCTCACAGGGGCTTGCACAGACAAATGTCGTTTCTCTGTAATTTTTTGGTATTTCTCACAGTATATCTATGTCTCACTGTCTCTGTATATGCCTGCCTTTATAGGCAGGCGCTCTCCCACCTGTGGCTTCCCTCGTCTGGAAGCTTTAACGGGCGGCCGTTACCGGAAAATCTGGTAACAACTGTCTGTTATTTGGTTTAGCCTGATCCTCAGGTAACCACTGGATGGCCAGTCCACCCGTTAGCTGAGCCGAGAATGACCACCATTTTGTAACATCTCCCACTTGGCCATTCGAGCCAAGTGTATCGATATACTGATTTTTCTCCTACTTTTCAGGGGTTTTTCCTAGTTATGTCGATTCCTAATTACTATTATAATTAGAACCTTTTGTGTGGTTATTTTTCTACACAACAAATCATCCGTTGTATGGTTATTTACCTATACAACAATTGTATATATGTTGTATGGTTGTTTACCTATACAACAAATTAAACATATCTCAAACCCATGTTTCCAATATGTTTTGAGAAGAGTTCTTCCGTTATGCCTTTTGTTAAGGGGTCTGCCAACATGTCTACTGTTGGCATATATGAGATGGATATTTCCTTTCTCATAACCATATTATGAACATAGTAGTATTTTACCATTATATGCTTGCTTTTCGAGCAATCTGCTCCACTCTTAATAAGAGTAATTGCTGCGTTGTTATCGCAATAGATAACCACTGGCTCGTCTGTTATCTCCAACTTCAAATCTCGTATGAAGCGGCTTATCCAAACAACACTTGTTGCAACCATACATCAAGCAACATACTCAGCTTCCTGTGTATGCAACGCTACACAACCCTGTTTCTTGCATGCCCAAGAAGCAACACCACCTTCAAAAAAGAATATTTGTCCCGAGGTTGATTTACTGTCATCTTTGCTCCCAACAAAGTCAGCATCTGAGTATCTTACCACTTTCAGTTCATTTGCTTGAAAACACAGTTTAAAGTCCTTTGTTCCTTTCAGATATCTTAGAATCCTTTTCACAGCTACTCAATGCTGCCAACCAGGATTACTTTGATTTCTATTGACAAGACCAACAACAAAACTGATATTTGGCCTTGTACACAACATAGCATACATCAAGCTGCCAACAATTTATGCATAAGGAACATTAGGCTTATCGTTTCCTTCACCGGGACAATCAGCCTTACTTAATTTCACCCCTTTTGCAACAGGTGTATTTACAAACTTGCATTCACCCATTTTGAACTTCTTGAGGATATAGTCTATATATCTCTCCTGACTCAGGCATAAGAGTCTAGATTCTCAATCTCGAGAGATCTTTATATCTAGGATATAGGATGCTTCCCCCATATGCTTCATTTCGAACTTGGAGTTCAACCATGACTTAGTTTTGACAATCATCTCATTATCGTTTTCGGTCAACAATATGTCATCTACATATAATGATAAGATGACAAAATGGCTCCCACTGTTCCAGACATAAACACAATGATCAAGTTTGTTAGCCACAAACCCAAGTTCTATAATGGCATTTTGAAAGGTCAAATACCATTGGTGAGGTGACTATTTCAGGCCATATAGGGATTTTTTCAACCTATATACTTTATCTTCTTGGCCTTCAACCACAAATCCTTCGGGTTGGTGCATGTATATGATTTCTTCCAAATCACCATTTAGAAAGGATGTCTTTACATCTAACTAATGTAAGTCCAAATTATAGTATGCAAATATTGCCAGGATTATTCGTATGGATGCAAATTTCGCAACTGGGTAATAGGTTTCAACATAATCTATCTCCTCTTTTTGCGAAAAACCCTTTGCAACCAACCTCGCTTTAAATTTGTCGATTGTACCATCGACCTTGTATTTCTTTTTGAGAACCCATTTACAGCCTATAGCTTTTCTTTCTTTTGGCAAATCAGCCAATTCCTAGACTTGGTTTTTCTCAATGGATTCAATTTCCTCATCCATGGCTTTCTCCCAGTCTGTTGCTTCCGATGAGTTCATTGCTTACTGATAAGTCAAGTTATCTGCCAACTCATCTAAATCTACCGAATTACACACTTCTTGTGTAAGATAAGTGTGATAATCCTTTAAGTAGGTTGGAGTGGCTTTTGGCCCCTTATGTCCACTTAAGGTATCGGTAGTTTTAGGAAGATCTTCTATGGGCTCAAAAGATGATTGGTCTAAATATACCAAATCATCAACACATTACTCATTGTTTTCCTGATTGTCATTCTTAGAATCTTTTAAGAAGTCAACATCTCCGCTTTCAATGAGTTCGTGGTCCTTATGATAAAACCGATATCCTTTTGAACCTTTTGGATATCCAATAAATATACACCTGAAGGACCTACTGTCTAGTTTATCTCTAGACTGATCAAAGATCTTAACATGTGCAATTGATCCCCACCTCCTGAGATGACCTAGGTTGGGTTTTCTTCCAAACCACATCTCATATGGTGTAGTGAATATAACTTTACATGGTACTCTATTGAGTACGTAAACGGCTGTACTTACTCCTTCTCCCCAAAATACCCTTAGAAGAGAGGCATTAATCAGCATAGACCTTGTCATGTTCAGTAAGGTTCTATTGTATCTTTCAGCTACACCATTTTGCTGAGGTGTTATGGGCATTGAGTTTTGTTTAGCAATACTAAAATCTGCAAAATTCTAAGAATTGTGCCGAGGTATACTCACCTCTTCTGTCTGATCTCAAGACTTTGATCGAATGCCCTAATTGATTTTCTACTTTTTGCTTATATTCTTTGAAAGCATCAAGTGCCTCTGATTTATGTGCCAAAAGATATATAATATCTAGAGTAATCATCGATAAAGGTTATAAAGTAACCCTTTCCTCGATGTGTTTTTATTCTGAAAGGTCCACATAAATCTGTGTGAATAATTTCTAATAGGGTTGTTGCCTTTGTTGTTTCATTGGAAAAGACTTTCCTTGTCATTTTTCCTTATATGCAAGCTTCACACTTATTGAAAGTCTTTTCCTCAAATGTGGACAATAAGTCAAAGTTGAATAATTTCCTCAACTTTTCTAGACTTATATGCCCTAGGCGTTTATGCCACATATTCACATCAACAGAAAAGGCACTCTCAATATAAACAAAAGATTGATGATTTTCATTATCAGATAGCTTGAACAATCCTTGTTGTACATAAAATTCTCTTGAGAATAAGATTTTGCCATGTTTGCCCATAGTCACCTTGTTAGGTATAAACCTAACTTCAAAACCCTTCTTAGCTAAGGTAGGGACCGAGACCAGATTGCGCCTTATTGATGACACAATTAACACATCGATTAGTATAATTGGTTTGCCTTGTACAATTATCCTAAAGGATTTAATACTCAAAATATCTATGAAAGTATTATTTCCCATATATACACGATGTTCTCCGGGTTGGTATTCCTTTAGGTCAGTTGCCCCTTCCTTGGTCTTTGAGATATGTCTTATAGCTCACGAGTCTATCCACCCACCTGTAACTGGGCGGTCCAAGTATAGACATTCTGAAATTACACAGATTATATCCTACTTCTCTAATTATCCGCGCTGTGGGTTGTTTCCTCCACCTTTTTTGTTGCGGCAATCCCTCTTATAGTGTCCCATATTTTCACAGTTGAAACACTTGATATAAGAAGCGGTTTACTACGATTTCTTAAAACTTTGACCGTCTTTCTTGTTATTCTTGCCAAACCTTTTATTTGGTTTCTTTTTCTGGTTGGATTTGGAGTTAGACGCTAACTCATCCTTTACCACTAGCAATTTTTTCTTTTTGTTTTTCAATATGTGTTCTTACTCAATTGCTAGCTTTGGGGGCAACTCAGAAAGGTTAACTTCTGACCCTAATCTTAAGGCAGTGGTGACCATATTCCATGATGGAGGTAGACTGTTCAGTATGGTTGATATCTGCATCGGTTCGGGGATGACTGATTTTGCTACGGCTAAGTCTGTAGCCATTATCAGCATGTGATTTACATGCTCTACTACATTTTCTCCTTCTTTCATTCTAAAGGTGTTGTATTTATATAGTAGCAACTGTACATGTAATTTTGCAGTTGTATCATACTTAGCTGTTAACGAGTCAAACAACTCTTTTGCGGTCTCATATTCTTGAAAGACCCTAATAAGTCATCCTCTATATAAGTTAACATGATTGTTCTTGTTATGGTATCATCCTTTAGAAATGTTTTATATATTTCTAACTATTGCTGGTTTGCGTTTAGTGGTGGAGGGTACACTGTTTCCTTTAAAACATACTCTAAACTTTCTAGTGTTAGAGCTAGCGGGATTCTTCTCTTCAAAGTCTAGAAGTTCAGACCGTTTAGATTTTCTGTTTTTGCCAGTTCGGACACACATATCCTAGAACTCATTTTCAGGTGTTTGGCAAAAATATCAATCAAGCGTTATAAAAGGAAACAAAAAATACACAAAGCAAGAGACATGTTAAAGTGATGCACAATATAAAGCAGAATTTTTTTTTCTGCCTCTAAACCCCCTCAAAAGGATACCGAAGGGATAAATTTATAATTTTATCTATTTGTGCTCTTTTGTAATTTTTGTAAAATCAGAAGGACAAACTCGTAAAATTACTATTTGGTATTCTTGTAAAATTCGCAATTGATCGGGGTTAAAATCGTAATTTTAACTCTAAGGGTGAATCTGTAATTTTTCCAAAAGAATAGGGGTAAACCCATCTTTTGACTGAGGGGCAGAAATGTAATTATCCAAATCGGGTTGGACAATATCGTAAAATAATAGCCCTTAGTTTTCTTATAATTTTCAAAAATTACCAAGGGGTAAAACTGTCTTTTTATCGTGGCAAACCGCATAATATCCGAAATGGGTCAGGGGCATTTCTATCTTTTTGACACTGGCAGAAAACTGTGAGCGGTTTTGGAAAACCGTTGGTTTTCCTGTCATGGTTTTCCGAAACAGCGTTTTTTTTTTTTTTATTGAAAACGCTTAAAAGCGTTTTTATAGTTCTCTTTGGAGTGTTCCGAGAGAGAGAGAGAGAGAGAGAGAGAGAGAGAGAGAGAGAGAGAGAGAGAGAGAGAGAGAAACAGGCGGTTGCTGGAGAACTCGTTGCGGCTGTCGGAGAACTCATTGCGGCTGATCGTCGGCTGTCGGCTGTTTCGGTTTTCCTTAGAGTGCCTTTGGTTTTTCCTTTAGACGTCCCTACCGTGTTGCCTGCCTTCAGGATTCAGGCTGTTCGGCTCGCCTCAGGACTCTGGGTGTTTTGGCTGTTTTGGCTTATTTCGCCTTTGGCTGCTTCGACTGTTTCGACCTCTGGCTGTTTCGGCTGTTTTGGTCGATTTCGCCTTTGGCCGCTTCGGCTGTTTCGACCTCTAGTTGTTTTGGCCGATTTCGCCTATGGCTGCTTCGGCTGTTTTGGCCGATTTCGCTTGTTTCGGCTGATTTCGCCTCTGGCCGATTTCGCCTTTGGCCGCTTCGGCTGTTTCGGGCTCTGATTATTTCAGCTGTTTTAACCTTTGATTGTTTCGGCTATTTTGGCCGATTTCGCATTTGGCCGATTTTGCCTCTGGCTGCTTTGGCTGATTTGTTTCTGGGTTTCTCCTTCTGCCCTCCCTGCCGACTGTCGCCTTCCACCAGAATATTTTTTTTCGTTCCCTCCCTTTTTTTTTCTTAACCTCTCTTTCTGTTTTGCAGGGAACCAGGCCCTGATACGAATGACGGCGAAGAAGATTACCTTGCAGTGAAGGTTGCTAATGATCGTCGGATTCCTGTAGCTCTATGTTTTTCTAGAGATGAAAATGGTGCAACAGTGAAGATGATGGACAAGAGGTTCCCTCACAGGGGCTTGCAAAGACAAATGTCGTTTCTTTGTAATTTTTCGGTATTTCTCACTGTATATCTATGTCTCACTGTCTCTGTATGTGCCTGCCTTTATAGGCAGGCGCTCCCCCATTTGTCCGTGCTTATCCACCTGGCTTCCCTCGTTTGGGAGCTTTAACGGGCGGCCGTTATCGAAAAATCAGGTAACGATTGTCCATTACTTGGTTTGGCCTGATCGTCTGGTAACGGCCCGAGCCGATAATGGCCACCATTTTGTAACACCTTTCTCTTGACGGATCCCCGTGGAGACCCATGGGGGAAAACGACAATGGAGATGGTGGCCTTCTTGATCTCCGTCGCGAAGATGGGATGGGGGCGGAGTTTGGATGCTCGAATTTGGATGGAATTGTCAAAATTTCAACCACTTTACCATAAATCTGTGCAATTATTTTGATTATATTTACAAATGATTTGGATTTAGTTTAAAATAATTTTCATCCTTAAGAAGTTTAGTCCACTTCGCTAACAACCTTTGTTGTTAATTGAATAATTATAAGTGCACAAAATCATATGCGACTATAATCATTTACGAATTTCAGGAGCGTTTTTTGATTTTGTGACTCATAACTCATGTTTTTAACAATTTGCGGAAAGTTGAGTGTGTTTTTGGTTATTGATTATCAATTTTTTGTAAGCGTTACGGAAAACTTTATAATTTTATTAGTAAAGGTAAAGAATATACGGGCCATATTATATTTATGTGGGTATATAAGCCCTGTAAGTGATTCAAATAGACGTTACTGATCTCTTGTACTATTCACTAATATTACAAATATATCTTCGGTTCCATCCGTTTATCTTATTTTACTTATGAAGATGAAAAATCAAATGAAAGACAGATTTAATTGCAAGTTCTTGCTTCATATTCTTCACAACAGCCTAAAACAAACCACAACTGCACAATACATGTTTTAGGGGTTCAAATGGCAAATCTCAAGTGAACGAAGAGGAGGACCATCAACACGTTAATGTCCTTGGTAGGAGCAAGTATGCTGCCAGCCATGCTTCTTTGGCCATTATATGTGTTGGAATATCCTCTTCCACCTCTATAGGCAGAGCCACCACTACCACCTACAAATCCTCCACCCCTGCCTGCAGCACTACCTCCACTTCCACCTCTGCACCACCACCAGCAAGCTTTATGGTAGTACGAAACTTCTGGTATTAAACCTTTTTACTCAAGGAAACACAGCACGTCGAGCAAACATATAAAGTAGAATTAAATGAAAAGAAGTAAGTAGTGAGGTATAATTGTAGTAGCGATTCTTCTAACCTGGTTGGTATCTCACGAGATCACTGGGATTTGATGTCTTTGATGCTGCACACAGTTCAACAGTCAAATACATGAGAACGATGAGAGCCATTGCTGTGATTCGTACTGCCATTGATGATCCCTAATGCTTCTATTTGAATCGTCTCTTTTCTTCTCTTCTTTAGTGGAGTTGCAAGAAGAATTGCAGAACCATTGTATTCTTCCCTATGAATCTATCATTGTATATGTAGATATAGATCATAGAGATAGACATTGATAGATAGGAGGAAGTTTCAAGGGCGATTCTTAGTGTTGTTGTTCTTGGAAGTAGCGGTTTCACGACTTTCTTGTTTAAAGATAACGGACGAATTTGAGGATTTCACCACTCTGTTTGAAAGTTTGACGCGTAATCTCAATTGCGGCAACACGCATGGTGGTTTCTGTGGTAGAACGCCTTTTTTTCCCAAGGAAAATCTTCCTTCAGCAATCCAATTCACACAGTGGTAGTTTTACGTTAAGGCGACAAAGCGTTACTGGTGAAATACAGCACAGTTTAAATAGTGGGTTAGTCATATTCCACGGCCTTCCCTCTAGACAAGTTTCAATAAAAGATGTACATAGTTGTAATCTCTCTCTCTCTCTCTCTCTCTCTCTCTCTCTCTCTCTTTCAATAAATATATATAGAGAGAAAACCTGCTACATTCTCGCACACATTTAGTGTGCATATCCAAACAATTCTCACTTATCCATTTTGAATTGATAGATGATTAAAATCTAAATTTTAAAAGCAAAAATTGTAGATATGAATAAAGTATATCTGTAATATATATATATATATATACTTTTTATTTTTAAACTCAATTTTTGATTAAGATTTGTTTGAATTGCTTATTTGACTTTAATTTGTTTGATACTGGAAGAAAAAGTTGGGATTTCCATATGCTCACATGACGAGTTAATAACTAAGAAAATGATTTTACATTGTGTATACTTGGATAAATTGTCAAGATATTGCGAGTGGTTGAGGATTGTCAAGGACTCTCAAGAGATTGAATTCCACTTCTTGAGTTGTTTCTTTTAAGAGAATATCAAACTCTAAAAGGGTCTGGAAAACACTTCTGAGGAGGATATTGAGAAATTCCAAAGTGGCTTCTTGACGCTTGATGGGTCCGGCCCGCGTGCACGAAGACCACCTTAGGGATTGAGAATTCTCTTCTACCTAAAGTGACTCCCAAACAAAAGGGTCCACTGGACTAATTCTCTCGCTTTTAAATTTAGCTCGACCTAAGACAATCTTTGTCTTATCACTTTCATTCTCCTTTCCCCCTTCATTCTAGTTTTTGTGGAAATCACTCTTCTAGGTGGTGTTATGCCTCCAATCCATTTCCTTTGTGGTATAAATGGAGATCTGTGGCTGGAAATGTGCCCCAGGAATCAAACTCATGACCTTTAACCGGTGAGCCATGTAAGCTATTGTTCTTCGAGTACATCTAGATCAGGCAAACAAGAAAAATTCCTTTGAAACACAAAGAAAGCATTTTCAACTTATATCTTGAGTCAAAGCCACTCGAATTTTAGTTTGAAGATTTTATCAACATGAATAGAGATGTCAATCACATAAAGTTCACAAATGTATGAGACAAAGGCATAAAATTACATCTAATTAAGTTCCTTTCCTACTAAACTATGGCGCTTCACTCATAAATTTATGTACACCTCCATTGCCTCGGGATATCAGGCACTACCACATCTCTTTCTATGTGAATCTGCCACCATGGTGGTCTGCAAGACTGCAACACTAGCTGCTTTTCCTTGTTGGCCATGAGAGAAATTAAGAGATAAGTAGATGCTTGGTCTCACGATTAAAGATCTAAACGGGTAATGTTAGGAACACAGTTGTTGTATCACTTAATTGAAGATAAAATGAGGACACCATCAAAATAATGCTGGCATCCAAAAGAATGATAAAAACATGGACCCCAACTGCAAGATGGCAAGAAGTTTCAAGATGGATATGCTTATAAAAGGGTTCGAGGAAAACTGCTAATATATTAAAAACATGATCTTATATATATATACAGAGAGAGAGAGACCATTCAGTATAAAATTTTAGTCATCATTGGCTCGATAGTGTCATATTACATTTAATTTGAGGCATTCCCCGACCATGTTTTGAAGTGCTTACAAATTCTCACACCCACCGAGCTTCATGTGCCGTCTTTCTAAATGTACAAAACCACATTTATCATCTACCGTTCTTCTAAATCTACAAACCACTCAATTTTTTGCCTTTCCAAATTGGACATACGGTTCGACGCAAATAATTTTTCATCTAAAGTTGAAAATCACTAGTAGATAAAGGACGAATGCGACAACCATAATGTTGAGCTCCTTGATAGGATTATGCATGCTCCTAACCGCACCGCCGGCTATCATCATCACCACCACCACTTCCATTTCCACCGACGGGCTTTATGGTAATGCTAACTTTCTGGTCACGTTCTGTTTTGGTTCCTTTGGGGTATCTGATACAATTCGAGTTGGTGTTAATGATCTCCCAAGGAAAAATAAAGCATAGGAAACATAATAAATAAGACGCAACAGATATGAAATATATTACATGACTTCATCAGACCTGGTTGGTATTGTGCAAGATCACCACAGGGATTTGCGGTAATTCATGCCGCACACAATTGATCAGCAATATTCAGATACATGAGATGAACGAGAGTCAGTGGTATTGCCACTCGTGCCGCCATTGATGATCTCTCCGTGGTTATGTAAGAACTCTTGCATGAGAGTCCCAAGCTTAGATGAGAACCTAGATAAAAGGAAAAGGGTTGGATTAGGTAGCATAAAACACAAGCGAAAACTTTATAATCGAGTCTAGAACTTAGGCAGAAATACAAATTAGAAACTTAGACTTAACTTACAAAAATTAGCTTCCCGCTATGAGTACATATGGGAATATGCACCTTCCTCTAAGAATAAAACACACGTGACTCAAATACCACACACCTTGCTTTGAGTCGATATCGACCAATGTGAAAAACGTCATGCATGGAGGGAACGCAATAAACTAGGAGAGAAGAGAGTGCAAAAAGCAAGTGTATGCGATTAGGAGTCATCATTCCATATTTATAGTGCGCGTGATGGATCACGGATCCTGAATCTGATCGAACTATTGCGATTATTCAAGTTCGTAACCGTTCCTGTGTGTATTTTTGACTATTAGTTCAAAAGAATTTCATGCAAAAAGATAGACCAAAGACAATTCCCAAACCCAAACTAAGCCTAGGCACTTGTGTATGGTCTAGCTTGCCCTCCCCAAGCTCTTTGAACTAAGGTTCATGAGCTACCAACTATATAAAAGGATACATGGGTTTGTCATGTTTTTGGATATGGGACTAAACTTTGTCTTCTCTTAGTCATCACATGCACAAGTTTCTCACATATATCATTTAAATATTTAGTAATACCAACATAAATTAAATGTCGTTAATGCACATTAAATCCAAAATTTTTCATAAAGTCCTTAAATATAAAAGTGCCCTCTTAACCTAACCATCATATTATGCTTTCAGTAATGGTACCTTTCGGTTTGAACTGTTACTTGAGTTATCCAATATTATCCTTATAGGAACCAGGTGAATATACGTCTTGAACCTGAACCTTGTGTATAAAGGTGTTTATTGGTAACAACATAATAAAACGTTATGGCGTGATCTATACGGGTGATGCATTAATGATCATACATTTATATCCTATATCATGATTGATTTTAAGGAATAACCCAATTCCCCTATTGTGGCTACACAATGTCAATCACTTAGTTTGACATCTCGAAGGATATATTGTTAGCATCCTGTCCTCGGACTCGACCCTATTCAGAAAATAATCTCTTGCTAAACTTGCAATTATGATACTTTAAGTTTACAAGGAACAAATACAAAGATATTGAAAGTATAACATAATACAAAGTGTCATCTTATCCACCCAACAACTTGTTACTACCACATTGAACTTGGTTGTATTTTAAACTATTGATTTTAGTAATTATAGTCATGTTATCACAATGCACTAAAATTATAGGAAACAACTTATTTAACATAGGTAAACTCGACATAAGTTCCTTAAGCCATTTAACTTTCAATCTAGCCTCATCCAAAGCAAATAGTTATGATTGAAAGGTAGAACGAACAAAGAATATTGTAGTTAAGACACATGAATATCACTTTCATTATTATATAAAGCCCTATATGAATCGTCTTAACATGTCTACAGTTTGTATATCCAAATCTCTCTAAAACTTTTTCAATATAGTAAAACTAGGATATTATTATATCATAAGTAGGCCTTCTGATTTTAAGCACTAAAATCACATCAGTCACACCCATGTCCTTCATCTCAACTTACTACATTAGAATGAGTTAGTCTCATTTACCATCCTCATATCGGAACCAAACAATAATATATCATCTACGTATAGGCAAAGAATGATGAAAACATTATTGATCGACTTTTAGTAAACTCATTACAAACGAAGCGAAAAGATAATATTACATAATCAAACTTTTTATGCTATTGTTTAGGAGTTTGTTTCAAACCATATAATGATTTAACAAACTTACACACCTTAGACTAATTTCCATGAGCTACAAATCTCTTTTGCTAATCCATATAAATTTTCTCATGGATTGTGAGGTCACCATGTAGGAAAAAGTCGTCACATCCATCTGATTGATTGTTGAGAATGGTCCTATCACCTTTTCCTTCATTTTGTGTGTATTTCTTGACAACTAACCTAACCTTGTACTTATTGATTAATCTGTATGCATTCAATTTTTTCTTAAAGATCCACTTGCAACCCGCAATAGAATAGTGAGGAGGCAAATCAATTAATTCTCAAGTATCATTGAAAAGAATTTGCAAGATTTCATCGTTAACAACTTTCTTCTAAAACTTAATCTCGGGTGATGTTATAACCTGCTGAAACGTAATAGGACCATCCTCGATATTGAAAGTAAGAAAATCACTTCTAATGTCCTTTGATATCCTAGGTCATTTACTTCTCCTTGGTTCACTTATTTTTTCAAAGTCATATAATCTAGAAACAACACAATCAGAGTCACTCCACATTTGTCATTATTTCTACATGATTGAGAATGAAACCAATAATACGTTAGGAATATCTAAAAGATACAATTTAGGGAACTCCAATTTTCATGAGAAATATATTGTGAAAGAATGTGACATCATGTAGCTAAGCAATTGTGTTAACGTCTATGCTACAAACATCAAATCTGATAACAAAAAATATGTACACATAATTTGTCTCCATGTAACACAAAAATATAACATCCTTTGTTTTAAATCCTAATTTCTTTATGTTGTGTTATGGGATGAGTACTTTCGCAAGACACACATACTTTAAGATATTTGATACTGATCTTTCGACCCTTACAAAACTCAAAGGGACTATTTTTCTTATGCTTATGAAAAACTTTATTCAAAATATAGCAAACCATTTTAAAAGTTTTCCTCACATGTAGGTAGGTAACCCAAAACTTTGAAGTAAAACATTCACCATATTACAAGGGGTTCTATTATTTCGTTAAGCTATCTCATTAAACTTAGAATAGTATAGAGCAATAACCTCATGAATAATATTGTTATTGTGACATTATATTTAGAAAAGATTTGAGGTATACTCTCATTCTCTATTGGACCTTAATCGTTTAAGTATACTATCTATTTGAGTTTGTGCTTCATTTCGAAATATTTGAAACTTTTGTAAAGCATCATCTTTACTTTTAAGTAAGTAAATATAACAATATCTACTGCAATCATTAATAAATATGATAAAATATCTTTTATTATCCCTAATAATTATTCCATTGAATTCAAAAATACCAGTGTGCACCAAATACAAAATTTCATATTTTCTTTCATCCGTATAGAAAGGTTTCCTAGGTTGCTTCACTTGCATAAATATACCACATTTGCGTTTTCTATATATGACAATTTTAGGAATAAGGTTTAAATTCATCATTCTTTTCATGAAATCAAGGTTTACGTGACCCAACCTAATATGACATATATCAAATGATTCAACATTGCATAGATAATAAAAAAATGAAATAGAAGTAGAGGCTTTATTATCATTAAAATTTATATAAGAATTAATAATTGATTTTACATAAATTTTAAATATATCATCTATATTGCACAAATAACCCTTTCGAAAGACTAAGTCGCGTAATAACAATTTTATTATATTTATAATTTAACCTTATTCTCTTCCTAACTAAAGCGTGACCATTGAGAATATTCAAGCAAATCATTGGAATGTGTCTAACTCCCTCATGAGTTAAAACATTTCCCTAAAGAAATTTAAAATCTACATGCCCCTCGCCCTTGACTTCGACAATCAAATATCCCTTAATGTCACTGTTCGACCATAGATGAGATGATAAAAGACAAATAGAGATTGATTAATACATACATGCACATTAACCCTAGTGTCTACTATTCAATATTATGACTTATAAATATAAAGAAAATGAGGTTTAAGGGATAGATACTCGTCACTAGTCAATGTAGTGGTCAACACCATATTAATCATAGCTCCTTCAATGACTGCAAGTTTCTTGGCTTCCTTTGAGGGACAATATTTCACCCAATGTCCAACCTTACTACAAAACCAACATAGTTTGTTTTTTTATTTATTTTGGATATTGAACTTTGGTTTATGCTTTGTATGTTTTTCCTTAAAATTAATACGTTATTTCCTTACGACTGTCATGTTAACCCTAGAGGTATTGTCTACAAGTATAATGGGTTTCTGACTTCTATGCTCTTTCTCTATTGAAACCTTTCGAAAACTTACTAAATTTCTTGATAATATATATAATAATAAACTTATAAGGAACCTCCATTTCGACTTTCTTGAGACTATGGTATAAAAATTGAAATTCGTGCACCTGTTCGATCAAAGATTTCTCCTCTACCATTTGATACTTAAAGAACTTGGCTACAAAATATTTTTCAAGATTGAGGTCTTCAATATTGTATTTTCGATCTAAGACAACCCACAAATCTTTGGTTGTCGTGAAATCGAAAAAACTATATACATCAAATAAAACATTTAACATTATTGATAAAATATAACAACAGCATAGAGCGTCCTTCTCCTTCCACTTGGCGATTCTATATGAGCTTTTAAGGTCAGTATCATCGGGTAGGGGACAATCCGACTTGATATACAGATGAAACCCTAGCATGCTTAACTAAATTTTTATACGTTGCTACTAGTGTTTAAAATATAAACCGACAAACTTTTTTGGTATCAAGGTTAAGTCGACCTTAGGTCAAAGGGTAGCAGACGCAGACATGTTCGTTAAGATAAAAAATTGATTTATCTAAAAATGTTGGAAAGAACTATAGACATACATGCATAATAAAATAATATGCAACTAATATAAACATGCTCCGATAATAAACAATAGTCGCATATCCAAAATAAGTCATAATGAAATCATACGGAAAACAAAGGCAAAAACAAAAATAAGAAACTTATCTGTGCAAGTCATCCTTTTGGATTTGCCTTTGAGAAATCAACGCCCCTATGAGTACGTATGAGTACCTATACCTTCCTTTCAAGATAAAACACACATACAACTCGAAGAGCACATACCTTTGTTCGAGTCAACCTCAACCTACGCCTCATTCACGTATGGCTTGAGAAGGAGGGTTTTAGAAAACGTCACGCGCAGAAGGAACGAAAGAAACCAAGAGAGGAGAGAGAGTGTAGAAAGCAAGTGTACGAGATTAGCAACCCTAATCCCCTCTTTATAGTGCGTGTGATAGATCACGGATCTCAAATTCGATCCAACTGTCATGACTGTTTAGGTTTGTAACCGTTCTCACATGTACTTTTGACTATTAGATCAAAATTGATCGTTAGATCAAAAGAATTTTGTACAAAATGATAAACTGAAGACAAAACAAAAACCCAAGCCCACGCCTGGCCTGACGTACGTGTATAGTTTAACATGTCCTCCCTAAACTCTTCGAACTAAGGTTCATCAGCTACCAACTATATAAAAGGACATGTGGGTTTGTCACGTTTTTCGATATGACACTAAACTTTGTCTTATTTTAGTCATCACGTGCATAAGTCCCTCATATGTGACTTTTTACACTTTATACTTTCACATACATCATTCAAATATTTAAGAATACCAAGATGAATTAAATGTGATTAATGAACATTAAATTGGTTGACATTATCACAAGATATATGGAGGCGTATTCACTTTCTCTTTCATAAATGCAGGAGGAGAAAAGTTCAAGGGTGATGCGAGTAATTGAGGTTGTAGTATGCTGCGATTGGTCACGCTCGATGATGGGAGTGTTGACATTATCGCAAGATATGTGGAGGCCTATTCACTTTCTCATTCATAATGCAGGCGGAGAAAAGTTCAAAGGGTGATGTGAGTGGTTGAGATTGCAGTATGCTGCGATTGGTCCATATATATTTATACATGTATGTCTATATATATGCATACATACACATATATACATGGGCTGGCAATCGATAGCTTAGAAGTGGAAATCAAATCACTGTATTGAGTCTAAAAAAGCATGAGATTAAGCAACCTTTTGTTGTTGTCTTTTACGTTTAATCCATCACACAAATCTATTCAGCCAAAGAAAGTTTAAGAGAAGGAGATGTTTATCTACAGTCGCCCTTATTCTTCTATTTAGATTTAGATGCAGTTCCTGTGAGAAAAGAATCCGTGGCAATCCTAATTGTAGTCTTATTGCATTTATGACCCTAATGTAGATAGTGGATTTGTGACGACTCAGTTTAAATCTAATTTGTTCCATGGCCTTTCTTTAAATTCAGCTTGTATTCTGTTGGATTGGAGTTGAATCTTCAAATCTAGATCTAGATCTTTAAGTTGTTCAGATATCCGAGTCGCATAGTCTCACGACGCTTCCATAGCCTCAAGTATAGCAAAAACCAAAGTGAAGTAAAAAATTAAAAAAAACTTTAACTGCTAAACCCAGGCGCTAAACTTCAGTTGAGGATAATAGGTAGAACTTGAGATAAGTTGGATTGATCGGTTTAAATGATAATGCCTTCTTGGCCAAACATAGAAATGCTGATTGAGATTCTTGTATAAATAAAACAAAGTTCCCCACATGGAAAATCACTGGAGTATGAGAATGTGATCATGGAGTTGGAGAGCGTGACCCATATGTGTATCTATCTATCTATCATTGCTTGCACACTAAATGCTAACAAATTTAAACAAATCTCAACCATCTAATCTAGAAGATGAATCTTCAGATTTGAATTTAAAAAGTCAAAAATTCAGTTTTAATTAATTATACTTATAAAAGTACAAACATATTTTTTTTGTTTTTAAAATTCAAATCTCAACCATTCATCTTTCAAAATGGATGATTAAGCTTTATTTGGATTTGTTAGTATGTCCACACACACACTTGAACTTGTCTGATACTAAGTGCGATAGACGATGAAATATCAATCTTGAATGCACTCTATCTCGTTTTCTGTTCGCTTTGAATGTTAAAATCATAAAGGAGTACCTTTGGTAAAGTGTCCTCCATCTAATTTGTTGCATCTTTTTATTAGGTTTTTGTGGTTGCATTAACTGTATTTATCTCCTTTTTTGGATCAGCATTTTCTTTAATGTGATCATCTTTGTTAATGTGGCAACACATACATACATATGTATATATATACATATGCTACAATGTGATTATCCTATGATGCTTTACGATATTGTGAGACAGACATCATCAAATGAGCCAAAATGATATACCAACGGGAAGGCTGGAGCTGGACATGAATGACCCAAGTATCGAACTCACGACCTACAACTTGTGGGCCAAGCCCCCTGGTCAGGTGAGTTATGGCTCTAAGCACGACATGTTTTACAAGTTATGATACTTGATAGTGTAAAAGTGATTATGGTAATATGATTATTCTATGTGGAAATGAAGGTTAAACAGTTTCTAACGCTGATTAATAGCTCAATCAGGCGAGTTTGTGTAAAAAAATTAATTTGCTCTTTTAGTATTTGAAAAAATCACGGAATTCAGTGGAACTGCAGAATTTTAATTCTAGAACCAAGAAATCTAGGATTAATAGTTCTGAAATATCAGGTTCCATGTGCAAACATATTAGGTACCCTTGTGTGTTTTTCTTCTTACCGTTTGGCTCCATTTGACTCAGGTTGTATATATGATCGGGCCTCCAGGTAACTTCAGGTTCTTAGGCCGATTGTGCGGAGTGAGTTTTTCAGAACTCATGGAACTTTGGGACTCGTAAAAAGAAGGCATGTGACTCTTTTCTCTGTTTTAAGTGAAAACCCGGACTAAATAGAACATGGTTTTTATGGTACTTTGAAGTTTTTCCATTTGACACTAAAAGTAATGGTGTTCATAGGGTGAGATGGGCCAAGGATAAACGTTCTTGTCTCCATCCCCTTTTCAGAACCACACTCTCATCCCTGTAATGGGGACCAAAGAAATCCTTATTCCCATCTTCGTGTCTTTCATGGGTTGGGGACCGGTCAGGCGAGAGAAGAACCATCAAACACATATTGAAACTCACTTTATATATCAAATAAAATTTTAATTTATACAAAATGCATTCAAATTTGAGCACACTATTACTAATGACTATGTGAAATAATGATCATGAATTGAAAAAAGAGGTGATACTTTTTTTTTATAGTCACCCATAATTTTTTCTTGTTTTTAGATGGACCTAATTTTCTAAAACAAATGGGAAGGGGTGTGAATCAAGTTCGCGGGGAGGGGGCATGCTATCCATGTTCTTGCTCTGATCTCCGTCAAAAATTTCCTACCTCTTCCCAGCTCGGAATTCGGAATCTGAGAAAAACTGGAGATCTCCCCATGAAGATCCCTAACTAAAACTGCATAATGACGGGAAAAAGTTTGTGTTTACATTGTGGGTGAAACCGGAATCGCTAATCGACATGCTCATCGAGTTTACTAATGACATTTCAATGGAAATGGAAAACGCTTAACTGTACTCGTATATGTGATTATTCTTGGATGATCAATTTAAAATTTTGAAAAGAAGGTTATTATAAGTTTCTGACAACCAATGTAAAACTTTGAGTGCAATGTTTTATGATAAATATACACTAAACAACCAACGTAAAACTTTAACATATATATAAAAAATTATAACATTTTTCATCGTAAATCCACTGAATCCCATCCCAACTTCGAAGTTTAGAATGCTTGATAAAAGTAGTATTAGGATGTTGACTTCCTAAGTTCTTATATTGCACCCTCTAGACGTTTTTAATGGGAGGCTGAAACCGAATGCAACCCCCACGTATCGAATTCATGACCTTCGTTGTGTGAGGAAATGCCCTTTTGAACAATTTATACTTTCTTCAAACATCTTGGATAAAATAAATGGAAATTGACATTCTCATTAAACTTATCTCCGTTAAATTAGCCACAGTCAATCATATCGGCCATATTTTGTTGTAAGGAAAATCCGAGTTAGTATGCTTAGTTGCAAAGTAAACTGGCTAAGTTGGCAACCCGAATCACACCCAAACCAGAAAACGGATAAGTATGTTGAGTGGATATACCTTACCCGATCTGATACCATTGACAATACTCTCTCTCTCTCTCTCACACACACACACTCGTCGGGGTGGGGAAGGTAGAAGAGGAAACGTTCATTTTTCTGCAAATTCCAGAACGAAGAACCGTAAGGTTACGCCCAATCTGATCATGTACTTCGTCTATTAAGGTTTCATGTAGAATCAACGGTTGTTAGATCTCAATCCCCAATTTGAGAAGGAAAATTTGGGTACTTGTTCGACTTAGCATTGAGATTGATCTCGTCTATCGCCCGATCGTTCAATAAGATCGGGTTTCCGGTAATGGCGAGCCAGAAACCGCAGAAGAAGACGCTTCCAGAGCTCGAAGACATCCTTCTCCGGCGGGTCTTTGTTGTTTCTCTTACCGAACCTTCCGAGTCGGACGGAAAGACCGTGTTTCTAGAACTTACGGCGGCTGAGATCCTCAGCGAAGGCCTTCCCCTGCGGCTCTCTAGGGATTTGGTCGAGCGGATTCTCGTTGATCGCCTCTCGTCTGTCTTTCCTGGCGCGGAACCGCCGTTCGAGTATCTCATCGGGTGCTACCGGCAGGCGATCGATGAGGGAAGGAAGATGGGGAAGATGAACGACGCGGATGCGAGGAGGGAGATGGAAACGGTAGTCCGAGAGGCGAGAAAGTTGGTCATTTCTTACTGTAGGATCCATTTGGCGAATCCGGATATGTTCCCGCAGCCGGACGGTGTGCCGAAGGGTTCGTATGCTTCGCCTCTATCGGCATTGATCATCTCGGAGGTTTCCGTTTCGGTCGAGGGATTTAGTGGCGGAGGCAGTAGCGGGGTACAGTGCCCGCCGGGATTTCTGGACGATTTCTTTAGGGATTTGGATCAGGATACGGTTGACACCGTTCTTTCTCCGGTGTATGAAGATTTGCGTCGCGAGGTGAACAAGGTTTCGGCTCTGGGGAACTTTCACCCTCTGTTGGCGGCGCTAAAGTGGCTGGTTAATCATCCGAATTGTGCGAAGGCATTGGTTACTCATGCCAAATGGTGCCCGACGGCGAGCCATGCGGATGGACGATCCTTTGAAGTATCAAGTTTACTTGGACCGTTCTTTCATGTCAGCTCTCTCCCAGACCATCCCTTTTTCTTGGGCCAACCTGATGTTGGGTACGCATTATTTTCGGATTGGTGTCTCAATCTTAATAGAGAATCTGTTTCAATTCATTACTTCCTGAATATGTTATCCCCTTCTTAGAAAATTTATGGTTTTTCTGCCTTTTCTTTTGGTTATTTTGTCGGCAATGTGTAAAAAGTTGATCTTTTTTCTCGGGGTTTTCCGTTTCTTGATATGAGCTTCAGTAATGAGCTTTGAAACATCAGATACGCGGTACATGGTGAAGATCACAAAAATGGCATAAAGATCAAGTGAATGTAGTTGACAGATTGATTTCTATCATGTGATGGACCTCAACCCTTCTGAAAGTTGCCGTTGTTTAGTTGATGATTGGAAAGCTCTCCTTTTTACATGTTGAGTAGGGCGTTGAATTGGTCCCTAGCTGTTTTGAGTTTATTTGGGTTAACATATTGGTATTCAGGCACACCTATGTGAAGAGCTATATGAACTTTGACTCAAAATTCTGTCATCAAAAATTTTGGAAATCTAGCTTCCTTCAACTTTTCACAGACATTGTTGTCTTATGTTAAACTCACTTTGGAGGTTCCATTTTCAGAGGTTTATGTAGCATATTGGCTAGCTTCTTTTGTTGCTTTGCTGGAGTTAGATCATTTTGTTACTTCTGCTTTTGCTTATTCAAAACTTTGTGTACTATTGGCTAGTTTTGTTGGTCGTGTTGATATACAATGGGCCGCTACTGTGGGTGTAGTGTGGCATCTCGTTGCACCTTTTCTTCCTCTTCCTCTTCCTCTTCTTCTTTGTTATTTCTCTCCTTCCCTTTCCTTCTTTTTTTCTTTTTTCTTTTTCCTTTCTGCCATTTCTTCTTCTTCTTCTCCTTTTCATTGCTATCTTCCTATTCTTCTCTTAACTCTAATTCTATCTGATGAAGGCGTCTTATGACTGATTTTTTGCTTTCACCTGTTGAAACCAAATTAATATTCTTTCCTTGATCTTAACTTCTGAACTGTTGGAAACCAGAGATTCTTGCAGTTACAGCTTGCATAGCACGTACCTGTAAGCTCAAAGATGAGTTGTTACTCCATGTTCGTAGGCCTTGAGATTGCTAATTTGCTTGTTGAAAAACTCGCTCCTACAACTTTGTCCTAGGCAACAGAGTTGGCACATTAGTGGTACATTTAGTAGTTTATGACAAAGTTAATAGGGGTGGAGACTGGAGAGTTTCCTCCTGGTCTATCCAAGTTGCGCTCCCTATTTTCTTCTTGGTCTTTCTTGGTTTCTTTTTTCTGCCTCTTCCTGCTTCATCTCTTTCTTTTTCCTCTGCCTTCTTGATGCATACTACCCTAAAGGCCAGGAATCACCATGAAGAAGCATGGTGTGTGCTACCGTAAGGACAAACCTAAAACAATTGTTGCATGGCTCAAATTCAATGGGGCTGTAGCTTGGAAAAATACTTGCATATGAAGAAAATATAACTTCAACGTGGGTAAAGGTTAAAAGGTAATTTATTCTTGTTATTCTTAATGTTTGCTTTCTTCCTCTTTTCTTCTTTTCCTCTTCTCTTTTTTCCCTCTTCCTTGTCTTATTCTATGGTTTCACCTTGTGTTGTTTTTCTTCTCCTTCTTCTTGTCTCTTCTGCGGTTCTTCCACTTCCTCATGTTTTGCTATATGCCTGATTTTCTCCTTCTTTTTTTCTTTTCCTTTCCTTCCTCTCCATAGCCCTCCCTCCCTCCTTCAAATACACACTCTTCATATGCATATATTACGCGTATATCATTGCATTTTATCATTGCATTTTTCTTCGATTTGTTTCATATTTTAAAATATTTCTGTTTTATCCAATGGATTGACATCTGATTAAGCATGCGGCAGTTTGTTAAATATAATTTTCCTTTTTTTGATGTATTTTTGTTTTATATATATAATTAAATTATATAATATATATAAGACAATCCAGTCCTCTGGTCACAGGGCCGCTAGCGCTAGGCCATAATGGTCAACGCTAGCCCCAACGGCTAGTCCAGATAGCCGTTGGGGGCTGGTTGCTCCTTCACTCCTTCTCTCTTCTCCTCTCTCATCTCACTACTCACTCTATAAATTCACTCTCTTGTACATCAATTAAAGTATTTCTTTTGCTACATATGCTTTATAGCCTTTTTCTAAGGCTTTGTGATTGATTTTTTGAGGTGATATTTATTGATCTTCTGCTGCTATATTGAAGCATCATTTTCATTATATGGTACCAGAGTTATTTACGATCGTGAAAACATTGTTTATTGTCTCGGGAAGCATGTCAATTGTATTTTTTGTCTTGTTATAAGTTTACCTCTTTAGTTTCTTTCTCTCCTTAAAATATGGATGATAAAGGGAGATTCAACTTTCATTTAACACCCTTGAATTACAAGACATGGGCCCAATCCATGAAAAACTATCTATATTTCAAAAAATTATGATGCTATATAAGTAGTTCAAAGATAGAACCCTCTATTAATGCCACAAAAAAAAATATGAAGGAGGTCATAAAATGGTCCTAGAGTGCTCATGAACAATGTAAATAAGAATACTATGGACACTTTGACCGATTTCACCGACGCTAAAGAAACATAAAATTGGTCTCACTTAGACAAGGAGATAAAGGGGTAAATGAATTTTTTGGTAAATATTCCAATGTTTGAAATCAATTGTATGGCTACAAAAAGAAATGTACACAATGTCTTAGTGAGAAACAATGTGAGGATAATGAGGATTTTGTATATCAATTCCTAAGAAGCCTCCGAGAAGAATTTGAAGGGGTAAGGTCATCCTTTATCCAACGGAAACCTTTTCTTACCAAAGAAGAGGTCCTTAACGATCTCTAAACGGCAGAAACAAGAATGAATTAAGCTAGACTTCAAAGAGACACTGCCTTAGTCGCATCAAAACTCAGAGCAAATATGAAGGCTTACCGCCCTCCTCACTTCAAAAGTGAAGAAATAAGAAAAAATATCATTTGTCACCATTGTAGAGAGGCCGGTCACATACAACCAAATTGCCCTATTGAAAAGGAAGGTGACATTAGTAGAATAACAAGCTTCATCTTCTATTATTTTACTTAAAGAAAAAGTAAAGAGACTTGAAGCTCAAATAAAGGATAAAACAACGATAGGTGCGGTTTGTTCTTCCTTAACCAATGAAGTTAAGGTATGATCTCTTGGATTCTTGATTCAGGTGCCTCATTCCATATAACTTGCAATGAAAAAATTTAAAATCATGTGTTAGAAAACCTTTATCTTGTGTTTATACCGTGGAAGAACCACAATTAAATGTTAGTAAAATTGATGACTTTCAAAACAAAAATTTTAAAGTTTCCAAAATTAGTGTTGTTCAAAATTAAATCTAAACTTGCATTATGTATCTTAAATTTCGGATAAGAATTGTGTTATAACTTTTTCATCCACGGGATGTATTGGACATGATCGCCTCTCGAAGAAGGTGATTGGTCGTGGCCATAGGGAGGGCAAACTTTATATTATGGACTACGTATATAGCATAAGATATGCTAATGTTTTGTCTAGTGATGTTCTCTTATGGCATAAACGATTAGGTCAACTTAACATTCAAAACTTTGTATCAATCTTCTTATGATAAATTCTATTGAAATTTTTTTTTGCAAAGACTATGTACTTGGCAAAATGCAACATCTACCTTTTTGAAGCAAAACACACATCACTACAAAACCTTTAAAATTGTACATTCGGATGAATGGAAACCGATAACTGTTTTATATAAAGGAGGGATTTCCAACTATGTCATTTTCATAGATAATTTCATTAGATATATATGGATATATCTTTAAAAGTCAAATATGATGTTTTTCAAAATTTTGTTATATTTTATAATCTTGTAAAAAATCAATTTGATTATGAAATCAAGATTTTTAGATATGACTCGAGAGGAGAGTTTATGTCCAAAGAGTTTAAAAATCATCTTGACAAATTCGGAATTGTGAATCAAATCTCTTCCACTAAAACTCCTCAACAAAATGACATTTCAGAACATAAACATCGGCATATATTAGAAACCATAAGAACCTTGTTATTGTCTAGTGGTGTTCCTAAGAATTTTTTGGGCTGAAAACCTGAAACCATTATGACTTCTATTTACTTAATTAATCGAATGTCATCTTCACTTTTAGAAGACATGTCTCTTGTAAAAAAGCTTTTTAAACTCTCTCCTAATTGTTGTAGACTACATGTTTTTGGATGTAAATGCTTTGTTTATACTAACAAATGTGATAAACTATCCTCCCGTGCCATAAAATGTGTTTTTTTAGGGTATGAAATAAATAAGAACGGATATAGATGTTATGATTATAAAATGACAACCTTTATGTATCGAGAGATGTTAAAGTCTTTGAAAATGAATATGTATTTAAGGGCATGAGTGATGTTCATTTTATTGATGATTCCTCATATTCCTTTTTTAATGATATTCTCGAAAAGACGTGATACATGTTGAAAATGAACTTGATAAACATATGATCTCAAGACAGTGAGTACTCATTTTGATCAATATTACACTAGAAGAACTCCAAATGTTATCCCATCTATACCTTGAAGGACATGTCGAGATTCTAGACCTCTTGAACGATTCATTGCTTCTTATGATGTCTTTTTACCGAGACATAAAGCCTTAGTAATCAATATTTTAGCTATAAAGGAACCAAATACTTTTAAGGAAGCATAATCTTTACAAGACTGGATTCATGGTATGCATGAAGAATTAGATGCCTTATATAGAGCTCAAACTTGGGATGTTGTGTCTAGACTACAAAACAAAAAGACGATAGGTAGGTGAGTCTATAAAATTAAAACTAATATGATGGTTCCTTAGATCGTTATAAAGCTAAAGTAGTTGCCAAAGGTTATTCACAGGAATATGGGATTGATTATAGGAAAACCCTTACTCCTGTAGCACGAATAACTCAAGCAAGAACTCCTGCAGCATGGTTCGTTCCTTAGATATTTTGTAGGTATTGTTATACTTATGCTCTATGTCGATGATATGATTATTATAAGTAGTGATAATTTCGGGATCCTTCAAATCAAGCAAAAACTTGGTAAGATGTTTGAGATGAAAGATCTTGGACAACTCACTTATTTCTTGGGCATTAAGGTAACTCGAGATAGGGATCTGTGGAAACAAAGAATCCATGTAGCCGACCCCATCTAGTATGGGAAAATGCTTAGTTGTTGTTGTTGTTGAGGTAACTCGAGATGCTAGAGGTTTCTTTTTATCTCAAACTAAATTTGCTAATGACATTGTTCTTAGATCAGGCCTTACTGATGATAAAGTTGTTGAGACACCTAAGGTAATAAACCAAAAGATGTGACTTGTTATGGAGAGCCATTAAGTGATCCTATTCCTTACAGACAGATGTTTGGGGTACTCACTTATCTCACCATAACACGTCCAAAATATTCAAATATTATACATATTGTACATACTGTAAGTCAACTTCAATATTTCCCTACCTCTGTGCATATGAGTGCTATCATCAGAATTGATTCGATATATCCAATAAACCTAGAGAGTATTTCTATTATCTTCTTCTTTATTTCAGTTAATTGCATATACTTATGTTGATTAGGGTGATGATATAAATGACAAACACTCCACTACAAGCTATTGCATTTTTCTTGGTAACTCTATTGCATCATGGAAATGCAAGAAACAACAGAAGGTGTCTCTTTCATCTACTGAAGTTAAGTATTGAGCAATGACCAACACAATTACTGAATTAACTTAGCTAAAACAATTGCTTTAGGACTTAGGAGTGACATTAGAAGCCCCTCTAACCATGTAATGTGACAACAAAAATGCTATGTATGTAGTCAACAACCATACATTTCATGAGTGGACTAAACATTATCGAGATGGACTGTCATTATGTTCGTGAAAAGCATCTACTGAGTAATTTCGCATTACAGTTTGTCAGATCTAAATATCCGCTTGCAGATGTCTTCACCAAGTCACTACCAGCCCCACGATTTCAGTTTTTGGTTAGCAAACTTTCGGTCATGGCATCATCAGTTTGGGGGTATTAAATGTAATTTTCTTTTTTTGATATATATATATATATATAATTAAATTATATATAAGATGGGACCTGAAAGCACTAGGGCCATTCGGGTCCTATCCCCTGGTCAGAGGGCGAGCGCCAACCCCAATGGCTAGTCGAGCTAGCTGTTAGGGGTTGACTGCTCCTTTACCTCTTCTCTCTTCTCCTCTCTCCTCTCACTACTCACTCTATAAATTCACTCTCTTATACGTCAATTAAATTATGACTTTTGTGTGAAAATAATATTAATTTCCTCTTTATTCTGCCTTTGTTGCATATGCTTTATAGCCTTTTTCTAAGGCTTTATGATCGACTTTTTGAGGTGATATTCACCATTCTTCCACTGCTATATTCAAGCATCGACTTCATTACACTTATTAGTATCTTTAACTTAATTTTGTAACTTTTTTATACTGTAGATCCATACGCAGATACAGAATATAAAGATATAACAATAGTCCATACTGCTTTAGAGATGTAGCCTTCTTTATTCTGCTAACTCTATTTTGTACATGTTTGCAGAGATATGGTGACAGAATTTGTCATGCTGTTCATGAATTACATGTTCTCTAGATTTGTTGTTTTAGCTAATTTTACATTTGTAATATCTATTTCTTGCTGTTTCTTGAATAGCTGTATATATTTTGTTTGTTTCTGTTTATTTTAATGTGGACGTGTCATATGCTATATCTCTGTTATATCCCTGTCAATGCTTTATTTACCTGGAGGCCTAAGTTCCTGCTAACCTCTAATCGTGTTCCCAAGACACACTCATGAATCAACTAAACTAATTCAAAATACAAAAAGGTTAGGGGTTTTCTTCCACATTGTAAGAAAACGTATAAAAGGCAAATAGAAGCTTTCATAGTCTCAAAATAAACAAAAAGACAGTCATCACTTGGTTTATACTGAAACTGTATCTGAGGATACAGGGTGTATCGTATGTTATATACTATATGGTCTTATATTTTATGATACATATGATACAAGAACGATATGATGCTCATCCTGTCAAGTTGCTCAACTGTCTTTACTGCCCTGTTGTTGGTTGTAATGATTTTTGGCAATAGTAATGCCAGTTGCATCTTTCAACTGCCCTTTTACTGGAACCTAACATAATTCTGCTTACGCTCAACTTTGATGAGAAATACAATTTAGTATTCCAGCAAGGGACACATTTGGTTGTTCAATAGCATGGTGGAATTTGGAAAATCTTAAGGGAAATTTAAGCTCCTCAAGATGACCTTTTATCTTGTATTGATATTTGCCTTTTCCCCCATGCTTATATCTTTGGTTTATTTTACTATTATTTTGGAAATTGGTCATTTTTGGACATTATATTAAAGTTTGATAGTGTTAGAGATTGTAATAAAACATTATAGTAGACTCGTTATGGGTCTTATTCATACTCTGTCTATTTAGTAGTACTTAATTAAAATTAGGGGTAAATTAGTCATTCAAGTTAGATAATACTTATAAATAGGGTGATTAGGATTAAGAGTATTCAAGTTAGAAAAGTAGAGAGAGGAGGTATGACAGCCAGGAAGAGGGTGCCAAAATTTTGCTTTGGACATATTGGAGGAATGCTTTGGACATATTAGAAGAATGCCTCCAATCTGCCAATAGTTATAAGTTCTTTCTATTATCTTTTAATGATTTGATATTTATAACATGGTATCAGAGCCTATAAGGCATTTAAATCAAGTTTTTTAGAAAAAAGATAATTTTTTATGTTTAAAATCAAGAGACAAATGATAATTTGAACCTCTGCGAGTAAAGAAGATTTAGTTTCTGCACTTCAGTTCTTGCACTCCAAACAATCTGCTCTGGCCTAAGCAACAGAGTTCTAAAATCTTGCTTGGACGACATGATTTCTTGTTCATATCTGCTTGCACTCACGGCGGCAGTGTCTTACTTAAGGGACTAAGTGAAGATGCCATCACACAAGACATACCTTATCAAGAAGAAGCTGGTTTTTGGTGTTGACAACAGGGCATATCATGTCCTCGCCTTCTGCATGTTGTTATGACTTCAATTTGATATGTTAGGTAAAGCTACCATCAGACCTATTCTGGTGTGAACAACAAAGTGCTGGGATCAGAGTACTTCCACCATTAAATCTCATATTTTTTTGGAAATAGAGGTGTAGAAGGAGTCAACCTCTTGGGTTATATGTGATACCAGTAGCAATGTTAAAGATTGGACCTTAGTTCAGAAAAACCTGATTGTGAGAAGTCAGTTTACTCAAATTTTTGATAAATGGCGGGTAAAGGAAATGGGGTTGAAAGCCCTTTCATGATATTTGAACATTCTACAAACGAAAACAACAACAACAACAGCTAAGCCTTTTCCCATACTAGACAGGGTCGGCTACATGGATTCTTTGTTTCCACAGATCCCTATCGTGTGCCATGTTAGGAGTTAACTCCCAATAAGCTAGATCATTCTTTATTGTTTCTTTCCAACACTTTTGTGGTCGTCCTCTACCTCTTTTAATACTTTCCAAATTTAGTTTTTCTAATTCTTCTTTTGATCTTTCTATACGTCCAAACCATCTTAAACGATGTTCTCTCATTTTATCCTCTATTGGTGTCACTCCTAATTTGTTTCTAATAACCTCATTATGTATACGGTCTTTTCTTGTATGACCACTCATCCATCTCAACATCTTCATTTCTGTCACAGACATCTTTTGTACATGTTGATGATTAATTGCCCAACACTCAGAACCATAAAACATGGCAGGCCTAATTACTGCTTTATAATATTTACCTTTTAATTTTAATGGTATCTTCTTATCACAAAGAATACCTGATGCTCCTCTCCATTTTAACCAACCAGCATTTATTCTATGTGTAACATCTCCATCAATTCTTCTATCACTCTGAAAAATTGACCTTAGGTATTTAAAACTTTCCTTTTGGGGAATGCAATGTGTGCCAATTTTAATTTCTATGTCCTTTGAAGTAACCAAATGATCAAACTTACATTCCATATATTCTGTCTTTGTTCTACTAAGTCGGAGGCCTTTGCTTTCTAATGTTTCTCTCCATAGTTCCAATTTTCTATTAACTTTTTCCTTAGACTCCTCCACTAATACAATGTCATCTGCAAATAACATACACCAAGGTACTTCATCTTGAATATGTTTTGTTAACTCATCCATCACCATTATAAATAAGTATGGACTTAAAGTTGATCCTTGATGTAACCCAATATTAACTTCAAAGAAGTCTGTTATTCCTTCATGAGTCCTCACACATGTTTTTGCACCATCATACATGTCTCTTATAAGGTTAATATATGTCAATGGGATACCTCTTTTTTCCAAAGTTCTCCAAAGAACCTCCCTCAGTACCGGTCTTTCTTTTTTGCTCTAAAATGTTTCATAAGACGTCTCAAAAGGTGAATCGCTTCAATAGTAGATCTGCCTGGCATGAATCCAAATTGGTTCTCTGTTGTACTTGATACTTGTCTTAACCTACGTTCGATAATTCTTTCCATAATTTCATAGTATGACTCATTAACTTGATACCTCGATAATTCACACAATTTTGAATGTCTCCCTTGTTCTTATATATGGGTATAAGTGTACTTGCTCTCCATTCCTCGGGCATCTTTTGGTTTTTCCATATTTCATTAAATAGTCTTGTGAGCCAAGTGATTCCTATTTCTCCTAGTATTTTCCAAACTTCTATAGGAATATTATCTGGTCCTACCGATTTACCATCCTTCATATGTGTAAGAGCTTCTTTCATTTCATTCTTTTGAAACCACAATACTTTTCTGACGTGGCTAAATCTCCTAAACTAATACTAACATCTTTATTTTCATTAAAAAGATTATAAAAATAGTTTTTCCATCTATTTCTTATATCATCATTTGCCACTAGAATTTTTTCATCCTCGTCTTTTATGCATCTAACATAATTAAGATATTTAATTTTCTTATCTCTAGCCCTAGCTGTCCTAAAAATATCTCTTTCACTCTCTTTTGAGTTGAGTTTTTTATATAAGTCCTCCCAAATCTTAGCTTTTGCTTCACTAACGGCCTTTTTCGCTTCCTTATTTGTTTTCTTATAAGCTTCTAAAGTTTTACTAGTTTTCTTAGCATAATATAATTTGTAACATGCCCTCTTTGCCTTGATTTTATTTTGTACTACTTCACTCCACCACCAAGCTTTTTTTTGTGCCGGTACACCTCCCTTAGATACCCCTAACACTTCTTTCGCCACTTTCCTAATATGTATAGCCATATTGTTCCACATATCACAGGGTGTGTGAACATAATTCCAAACATCTCCTTGAAGGACTTTCTGGTTAAATATATCTTCTTTCTCGCTTTTGAGGTTCCACCATTTAGTCCGAATAGCTCGATGCAATCTTTTCTTCTTTGTCCATTTTTTTATTTGTAAATCCATAACTAAAAGTCAATGTTGGGTGGTTAAGCTTTCTCCTGGAATTACCTTACAATCTTTACAACACGCTCTATCTTTTTTTCTACAAATAAAGTAATCAATTTGTGTTTGTGATAAGCCACTCTTATAAGTAATTAAATATTCATCTCGTTTTTTGAAGATTATATTGACTATAAAGAGATTAAATGCCATAGCAAAATTTAAAATCTCCTTACCTTCGTCGTTTATATCCCAAAAACCAAAGTTTTCATGAATCCCTTGATATCCTAATGACTCTTTACTGACATGTCCATTTAAATCTCCTCCTAAACAAATCATCTCCCTTTGTGAAATCTTTTGAAACACCTTATCTAATTCTTCCCCAAAAACAGTCTTTATACTATCTTCTAGTCCTACTTGGGGTGCGTAAGCACAAACTATATTCAAAACCTCTACTCCTAACACTAATTTCAACGTCATGATTCGGTCACCATATCGTTGTATGTCTACTACACTCTCCTTTAAATCTTTATTTATGATAATACCAACTCCATTTCGAGCCTTTTCTTTACCTGAGTACCATAATTTAAAACATGTATCCTCTATCTCCTTTGCTTTTTCTCCAACCCATTTTGTCTCTTGTAAACATAAATTATGAATCTTTCTTCGAATCATAGTATCTACCACCTCCATTAGCTTACCCGATAATGTTCCGATATTCCAAGAACCAATACGAATCTTATTATCTAGGACTAGCTTCCTTACCCCCGCATCCGTCCATAATCAAAATGGGGAGACCCTCTCTGAATTTTTTCACTACATTCGGGCGTTAATGTAGCGGGACTAACTTCTTTACCCACACCCGTCCATGATGTGGGAACCCTCTCTGCAATTGATTCACTACGTTTAGGCGAAAATGTAGTGGCCCTTGCTTACTTCTTACTGCATTCGGGCTCTGCAGCACGTCGCTAGGCAGGGATGCCCCAAAGCAATGCTCATAATTTTTGTAATCCATGTTATAAAAATCCGACGAAGTTTTACGCTGGTTGTCGGAAGCCTAACACAACCCTCCTCTTTTATTCGGGCTTGGGACCGTCAATGCAAGGGTGATCCCTTACATGGGCAGAGTTTTTCTACAAACGAAAGTGGAAAATTTTCAGATTACAATAACAAAGTTAGATGACAGAAACTATTTAGAATGGTCTAGGTCTGTGGAACTTGCCCTTATAGCAAGGGGGAGATGGGCTCACCTAATGGGTCAAATTCTGAGCCCCGACACACATGATGCACAATACTCTAGTTGGAGAAGAGAAGACTCCTTGATATAATCTTGATTACTTCAGTCTATGATCCCATCAATAGCAAAAACCTTTATGTTTCTTGAATCTGTCCCTAAAATTTAGTGTGTAGTTTTCGCAGCTTATTCCAAAAAAAAGAATGTTGCTGCAAAGGAGTATGAGATATTGGAAAAGATCCGAAAATGTAAGCAAGGAACTCGTTCTATTAGTGAGTACTATAAAGGTCTTCGAGGATTATGGGATGAACTTCTTTTCTATATAAATATAAGTGTTCTTGTTACACCGAAGGAAATACTGAAATTGAGAAGAAGAAAGTCTTTTATTTGTTGTGGGGTGTAAATTCAGAATTTGAATCAATAAAGATTAACATTTTGGGCAGGAAAAAACTTCCTTCACTTGACACTGTATACTCATTATTGATTCGAGAAGATTGCAGAAATCTTGAGAAGGACAACACCACTATTAAAGAATAACATGCACTTCAAACAAGGGGAGAAAACTCATATTATCATGGAAGAGGTGGACAACAAAATTGTGGACGTGGTCGTTTCTATCCCGATGAGAAGGATAAAATTGTGTGTTCTCACAGTAGTAAATTAAGACATTCTAGAGAAAATTGTTGGGAATTACATGGTAGACCTGATTTTTTTAGAACTTGAAACTACTCTACTCATGTTGAAAATCCAACGCTCAGTACGGATGGCATTCAGGAACTTATTAAAAGGATAGAGGACCTAGAAACATCTCATTTTCATTTGAAAACTTAGATTATTGATTCTGGTGCTACATATCACATGGTAGGAGAGTCATTATATTTTTCAAAATATCGTCTTCTTCCAAAACGAGAGCCAATTAAGTTGGCAGATGACTCACATTCTTATATGATTGGACAAAAGTGTACCCAAATGTTTTACAAATTTAAAATCAGTCTATCATGTTCCCAACTTTCCTATAAATTTACTTTTAGTCAGTTCATTGACCCGTACTCTGAATTGTAGTGTAACATTTAATCCTACTAGCTGTGTGTTTTAGAATCTAAGGACGAGAAAAATCTTTGGTCATGGTAGTCTATAGAGGGGCTTATATATCCTAGAAGACCACAACATACTGCTTCTTATAGTGCTCTAGCTGCAACTGCTCAAGACATGGAGATTCATCTTTGGCATTGTCATCTAGACCATCTGCCTATGTCTAAGCTCTAATATGGTTTACCTCATCTTAGAGTTAAAGTAAAATAAATCTCATTTTGAACGTGAAGTGTGCCAACTTGGGAAACACCAAAGAGCTCCTTATCCCTGAAGTGACTCTAGACGATCTCAACCTTTTGAGCTCCTTCGTTTTGATATATGGGGTCCCAGTCCAGTTACTTCGTTGTTTGGATAAAAGTATTTTGTCCCTTTTATTAATGATTCTACGCGTCTTACAATTATTAACTTAATGAAATCAAAATCAGAGGTTTCTACTATATTTTTAATTATACATAAATTTATTCTCACTCAATTCAATACTTCTATTAAAATTCTTCGTTCAGATAATGGAGGTGAATACATTCGTAAACATTTGTAGGAATACCTATACACAAATGATATTCTTCATCATACTTCTTGTTCTTATACGCCTCAGCAAAATGACATAATTGAGTGAAAAAATCGTCATATTCTGGAGGTAGCCAGAACTCTCTTACTCCAACATAATGTACCAAAATTTTATTGGGAGAAAGTTGTCTTTACTTCTGTCTATCTAATAAATAGGATACTTAATATGTCACTCAAGGGTGACAATTTTATAAAATGTCTTGATAAGAAATAAACTTTCATATAATTCCTCGTATCTTTGGTTGTACCTGATTTGTACATGTTCACATACCTGGCCGTGATAAACTTGATCCTAGGTCTGTAAAGTGTATTTTTCTTGGCTATTTGAATTCTTAGAAAGGTTATAAATGCTATGATCCGATCCTTAAGAAACTGAATGTATCCATTGATGTCATCTTCTCAGAATCTACTTTCTATTATTCTTCGTAGGGATAGTGAGATACCTCTCAAAATATATCTCCTTATGTGCTTTCCTTAATTTCTAGTGAGATAAAAGATAATCTAGATGACTATAGAGAGAAGGCAAATGAACCAAAGCAGGCTGTGGTGTATAAGAGAGGACCAAAGAAAATTATTTACTAAGAGGAACTCATACAAAATTCCCATTGTCATTCGCAAAGGTAAACATACATGTGCACGATATCCTTTCTCTAATTGTGTTTCCTATGCTAATACCTCTGAGAATTATCACATTTTTGTTATGGATGTTGAGAAACACAAGATTCCTATAAAATTTGAAGAAGCAAACAAGTGTCATTTATAGAAAGTTACAATAGAAGAGGAGCTAAATGCTTTTGTGAAAAATAATACTTGGACCATTACAAAACTTTCTTATGATAGAAATATAGTGGGATGTAAGTGGGTTTTTACTATTAAATATAAGGCAGATGATACCATTGAAAGGTATAAGACAAGACTCGTTGCCAAAGGGTACAATCAATCATATGGAATTGACTACAATGAAACCTTTGCACCTATGGCAAAACTTACTTTCATAAGAATACTCTTCAGTATGACAGCAAACTTAGGATGGGATCTATGGCAGCTGGATGTGAAAAATACCTTCTTACAAGGAGACTTGAACGAAGAAGTCTATATGTAACTTCCTCTAGTAATGAATATTAAAGCATCTGATGAAACAATGTGCAAACTTAATAAAGCTATCTATGGGTTGAAACAGTCACCAAGAGCATGGTTCGAGAAATTCAGTGAGGCAGTGTATAGCTTGGGGTATGAAAGAAGCCTAAATGACCATACTGTATTTTTCAAGAAAGGTAAAAAATTATCTATTCTTGTTGTTTATGTTAATGATATCATTGTTAATGACATTGAAGAAATATCAAGGTTAAAAAGGAATCTTCACAAATTACTTGACCTCAAAGATTTGGGTTGACTTCACTATTTTTGAAGAATAGAGGTGTTATATTTCACCCAAGCTATTTTCTTAACTCAGAGAAAATACACTATGGATCTACTAGAAGAAACAAATATGCGTGATTGTAAACAAAGCGATACTCCTATGGAGGTAAATCAGAAATTGTTTATTGAAGATAGTGAAGATTTTAGGAACATTCACAAATGCCAGAAATTGGTCAGCAAGCTTAGATACTTGACAATTACTCATCTAGATATTACTTGTGTTGTGGGCATTGTGAGCAGATTTATGCATTCTCCCACCAAGAATCATATGGATGCAGTGTATAGAATTCTTAGATATCTAACATTAATACTTGGAATGGGTCTTCTTTATTCAAATCCTGCAAATTTACAATTGAACTGTATTATGCATACTGAGCTGGATCTAAAGATAACAGAAAATCAACTATAGGTTATATGACACTACTTAGTGGTAATATTATATTTTGGAAGAGTAAAAACAAATAGTTGTTGCCAGATCAACTCAAGCAGAATACAGAGCGATAAACTCATACTATGTGGGAAGGAAAATGAGTATCTTCATTGATAAGTGAACTTAGATTTACGTCTATTCAGCTTATACCATTATATTGTGACAATAGTGTAACTATTCAGATGACTTCCAACCCAGTATATCATGAAAGAACTAAACACATAGAGATCAATTGTCACTTCATCAGAGAGAAGATATCAAATTGAAGTATGTTAAATCAGAAAAATAGAGAGCTGATTTTCTAACTGTCAGCAGACAACTAAAGGATACCTTGTCAAAGTTGGGTGTTCTCAATATCTTTCACCCAACTTGAGGGGGGAGTGTTAGAGATTGTAATAAAACATATAGTAGACTCGTTATGAGTTTTATTCATACCTTATGTCTATTTAATAGTACTTAATTAAGATTAGGGGTAAATTAGTTGTTCAAGTTAGATAGTACTTATAAATAAGGTGATTAGGGTTAAGAGTATGCAGGTTAGAAAAGTAGAGAGAGGGGGTACTGCAGCCAGGAGGAGGGTGCCAAAATTCTGCTTTGGACAGATTGGAGGAATGCCTCCAATCTACCAATATTTGTAAGTTCTTCATATTATCTTTCAATGATTTGATATTTATAACAGATAGGAGGCTCATTACAACATCACTATATTCATATATCTGAACCAAGGGAAATTAAGAAAGTTCTTTTCTGCTGGAAGACAGAAACATCATCGCTGTTGTGAGATGATCATGTCACACAGCTTGTTATGAACCATATCTGATTTTATGTGCCATTGTTGAATAATAGCTTTTCATCTAAATATGTCAGGAAGCAGTGCTTTTCTAATGCTTCAGCCCGCCGTCCAGCTGATCTGTTGTCATCATTTACAGCAATTAAGACAGTAATGAACCAACTGTGTGATGGACTTAAAGATGTTCTTCTTGTACTCCTCAAGAGTACTGAAACACGTGAACATGTTCTTCAGTATATTGCTGAATTTATAAGGAGAAATTCTGCAAGGTCCCATATTCAGGTGATCTCTGTTCCAGTGATCTGTTTGTTCATTGTGTAAAACATCACTATCAATTATTTTAAGTTTATTGTTGTCACAGGTCAACCCATTTACCTGTGCAAGTTCTGGTGCATTTGTTAATCTGAGTGCTGTGATGCTTCGGCTCTGTGAACCATTCCTGGATGCAAATTTGACAAAAAGGGATAAGATTGACCCAAATTATGTGTTCCGCAATAGTAGACTGAATTTCCGGTGGTGTTTTCAAGCTTATCCTCTTATTCTTTTTTTTGTTGATCATTTCAAAATTGTAACAATTGTTTTTCTTCTCGTGATATTGATCCAAAGTACTCATTTATAATCATTATTTGCATTAGAGACTTGACATCCATCCGTGCCTCCTCTGAGGAGATTGCACAATGGCTGGGGGATGATAAAGAGAAGCAATCAAATGGCTTAGAAGGTGATAAAAATCATCAATTGTTGGGCAAACCTGAAGGCAGACCATCAACAAGCTCTGCTGGAAAGGGGAAATACTCATTTATATGCGAGTGCTTTTTCATGACGGCAAGAGCATTGAATTTGGGACTCTTGAAAGCATTGTCCGACTTCAAGCATATTAGTCAGGTGAAATCTCGATGTGCTTCCTAGCTTATGATAATTTTGTGACCTGGTATAGTTTATATTGAATAACAACTGATCTTATCAATTGACTGGTGTTACTTAAAAGGGATGAAGCTGCCCAATCCTGTAAAATTTGGAAATTAAGTCTGTTGCATATATGAAAAGTGGTAGTAGTAAGGGAAACAAAAATAACAATTGTGACAGAAGCAGCACCCTTGTGACCTTTTTTTATCATAACAATCTTGAACACATTTCCCGAGGATAATGCCATGGTTGGAACTTTTTTTCCTTTTGTTATGTATTTATGTTACGCATAGAATTAATGCTGGTTGGTTAAAATGAAGAGGAGTATCAGGTATTCTTTGTGATAAGAAGATACCATTAAAGTTAAAAGGTAAATATTATAGAGCAACAATTAGACCTGTCATGTTTTATGGTTTTGAGTGTTGGGCAGTTAATCATCAACATGTACAAAAGATGTCTGTGACAGAAATGAAGATGTTGAGATGGATGAGTGGTCATACAAGAAAAGACTGTACATAATGAGGTTATTAGAAACAAATTAGGAGTGACACCAATAGCGGATAAAATGAGAGAATATCGTTTAAGATGGTTTGGACATATAGAAGAAGATCAAAAGAACCTGTAAGAAGGTATGAAAAACTAGATTTTGAAAGTATTAAAAGAGGTAGAGGATGATCACAAAAGTGTTGGAAAGAAACAATAAAGAATGATCTAGCTTATTGTTAGTTAACTGCTAACATGGCACATGATAGGGCTCTGTGGAAACAAAAAATCCATGTAGTCAACCCCGTCTAGTATGGGAAAAGGCTTAGTTGTTCTTGTTGTTATGTCTTTATGTTTGTGTATTTGTATAATAATGAAACTGTCACATTCTTTCTAGTTACCGCAAACATGTTTTCTTTTTGTCTTTGCTTTCCTGTTTTTAGAATTGACTGGAACCACCATGACCTGTTCATGTGGATGTTGACTCTTGAGCATCATCTTTCTATGGTCAATGTATATGGATATTTACCCTTAGTAGCAAAACCCTGCCTAGATTTCTGTTTCTACGAGCAAAATCATGTGTTTCTGATTCATGGAGTCCTGGACTGACTGCAGGACCTTGCAAGGTGTGAAGAAACATTGTCCAACCTCAAGGCAGTGCAGGCACAAGGAGGCACTCCACAACCCACAGAAGAAATAACCAGACTGGAAGCTGAAATTGAGAGGCTTTCACAGGACAGACTTTGCTATGAGGCCCAGATCCTGAGGGTATACTTCATTAATTTTCTCGGTTTTATGGGGTCTAATCTCAAATTTTCATCTTCGTATGATAATTCTTAGCTTGCATTTCAAACAATTGTTTATTTTCAAAAACTAGTTCTTAGTTCGCGGCTATAGCCAGTGAAATGATTTGGTTAGTGGATAAGAATTAGCTTTTTCAAGGAAGCTTTGTTATCTACATTATATGACGGTGACAGATGCATGTCCAGGTGCTAAGGATTTAGAAAGAAATTGGTCTTCCTACAAACTTTAGGCTGTAGAATCTGTAGTGAAATTGTTGGATACTCACAATCAAAATTGAAAATGTAAACTCTGCACTGTAGGAGCTGGTGAACTAGCATGGATGGATGAAGACCATATAAATTTTATTGCTTACTGATTTTCGTTTTTGATGCTCTAACAGTTCTTTGTTACTTCTCTTGTAGGATGCTCCATTTATTCAGCAAGCACTATCTTATTATCGGTTAATGATCGTATGGTTGGTTGATCTTGTGGGGGGATTTAAATTGCCTCTTCCAGATACTTGCCCAATGATATTTGCTTGCATACCTGAGCACTTTGCCGAAGATGCAATGGAGTTGCTTGTTTTTGCTTCTCGAATACCCAAAGCTCTTGATGGATTTATATTAGTGAGTACAGTGTGGTTGCCTTATGCTTTTCATCATTTATTATAATTTCTCATCATTGTCCACTGGGAGAGTTGTTGAATGTAGGAAGCGCTTCCAAGTATTTTAACTGGAGAATGTCTTTTACCTATTTTTCTCTTCCTCTCTTTCTATTGGAAATGTGTTTCTGCATGAAATTTTCTAGCATTTGAAATGTATTTGTTTGTTTCAGGATGATTTCATGAATTTTATCATCATATTCATGGCAAGTCCCTCATATGTAAGAAACCCTTATCTACGAGCCAAGATGGTGGAGGTCTTGACTTGTTGGATACCCAGAAGGTATCGTTTTCACTTGTATCGTTTTCACTTCATGCGGACAATGTATCTAGGTTATATATTCCGTCACGATAAGATAGCTTCAAAGACATTAGGACACGTGATGAACGCTTCCAGCCCCTAGGGCAACCAACATCGTGTCCTTATTTCTTTGGATGATATTCATTTTTCCTTTTCTACTGTGGTAATTTTGTTTTGGAAATTGTTATTGAATGCATGCATTGCATTCTATTTCTGGCATATAATTTTAAATTCTTCAGTGACAAAGAACTGCATATTTGTTATCCAAGAAAATGAATTTAATGTCTAGAGTCTGTACCGTTAGATTAAAGATGTACAGGAGCATGTAGGGCCATATACAATATCTGCCGATGCATAAATATTTGCTAAATACATAGCAAGTAAACATTCATTGACGTAAATCATGTTTGTCAGTTCTTCCAATTGCTGACACATTCTAACCCCATGGATGGATTCAGCTAGGTTGATTTCTGATGTGCCTAACTAGAATCGCTTCGCTAATCTACTCACGGATGACATGAAAGCAACAAAAAGCTACAAAACAACAAAGAATGGTGGTTATTGAATAATGAAAATAACGAATAAAAAAAGTATTGGGTTTCTCTGAATCAAGGAACTAGGGATTTTTCTTATGAAAGAACTACTTATTAAGAAATAAGGAAAACCGAATATGGCCCATAGTGGAGAAAGTTGGATCTGGATTGTTGATCTTCCATCAGTTTTGGTTTATATGAGGACGCTGCAATTGGATCTGGGTGATACCAGACCCATATTTCATCATTTTCTCCTCGCTGGAAATTATTCGGACACCATCCAGTTTAAAGTGTCATAAAGAATAGGAGTCACGCTACACAAGTTGGTCTGCATGGCTACTGGCTTCCAACCATGACTTTGTTAAGAGAGTTCAATGATCTTGAAGAACTAATACAGTTCGTGGTATTAGACATCTTTGAACCTTTCGTTGGTAAATGCACAACCGCTGTACCATCAAATATAAAAGCTCTAGAATTCTTGCAACCCACGTGGCCTTGGGACCAAATTTCCAAGGGTGGTCCATAAGAATATCACGAGTGCCTTTCACATGTAAAGGTTCAATGGTTCTATCACCAAACTTAAAAGCATAAAGGTTCTTGTGACAACATGCATGACCTTATGATGAATAACTACAACTACAACTAAGCCTTTTCCCATACTAGATGGGGTCGGCTACATTGATTCTTTGTTTTTTTTGTATAATTCATGTTAAGTTCGACAAAGTTTTACACTCGCTGTTGGAAGTCTAATGCAACTCTCCTCCTTTATCCAGGCTTGGGATCGGTCATGCAAGGGTGATTCCTTACATGGGCGCAGTTGACCTTGTGATGAAAAAATCCACAGAAAATCTGACAAGGCACCTAGTGGTAATAAGTTAAAATTAGGACATTTTGGATTCCTGGTGAAGTTTTAAAAGCTAGAGAGAAACTTCCACCAATTTAGATGGGATCAAGTTTTCTCCAGCACGACTACTGATAATATCACAAATGTGGTTGTGGAAGTTGCATTTTGTTTTGAAAAATATTGTGCCTTAATCAATGTTGGGTTTTTCAAACATATGGTGGAATTAGAATTTGATGAACAATGAGGAGATTGTTGATCTTACTGGCATCAAATTCAACTCCACTATCAGTTTTGTTACTATTTTATTCATCCACATGCTTTGCGTTTTCAAATTCGTACATGATCTTCCAAGTATGAGAGCTTAATTATAGTGGGGCATTAAGCTGTGAGATGCTCTACTTCATCGCATGGAAAATAATCAGTTGCATTGTCCACCGTATGAAACTTCATTCTGGTGTTAAAAGCTGGTCCAGAGCTGTCAGCTCATGCTTTAGGCTTTAGCTACTCTGTGTCTTGGATTCTCCAACCAGCGGGACCTTGCTCCTGTTTTGGGGATGACTAAGGTCACGAAGAAAGATTCCTCTTGAGGCTCACAACTCTTCTTTTCACTCTAAAGTTGCCTCCGTATTCATGTCGTAACGACTAGCCTTATCCAATGTAGTAACTGTGGCACGGTTAAATTCATCGGAAATAGTAGTTGAAAGACCAGTGATATGCCTGGAGAATTGCTACCCAGAACAAAGTTGAACATTTCATAAGCTCCAACTCTTTAATATTAAAGTTTTGACATTTTCTTCAAATTACCTTATAGCAATATAAAGATGGACAAACGATTCAACAGGTTCATGTGAACCAGTATACTTGCAACTAGGTGTTCCCGAGTTATTTCACATTCCATGTTATTTCCCTGCAGAGATGCTTCTGCAACTGGAGCATTGTTTGAAGGACACCAACTTGCTCTTCAATACCTAGTGCGCAACCTTTTGAAGCTTTATGTGGACATTGAATTTACTGGTTCTCATACACAGGTATTATTTCATTAAAAAACTTTGCACAACTTGATCTCTTTATGCATGCCATCTCTGATTATCCTTTAGACGAGGTTATGGATCTCTATATACATGCACATAAAATATAAATGTATATATGTATAGATAGATATGTTTGTATTTTTACATACACTCATTCATACATACATATATACATATATTCATACAATGTATGTACACAAAAAACAAATGCAATTGTCTACAATATATATTTATATAAGAGTCTGATGATCGATATGATAATCTTTTTATGTTGAAGATCATTTGATCTAAAACACAATCCTATTTCCTACTAAGCTGACCATTCAAAATCCAGATCTTATATTAATCAGACAACTTTAGTATAACAGAAGGAGATTGCGTACTCTCCAGAGCACACAACAGATACACATATCCCAATAAATGACGAAGCCTTTTATGCTAAACGCTGTCTCTTTTGTGAACTTTTTCTCCTGTTCGTTGTTCACATGAAAGTGAAATTTGCCAAAAGAGATTCTGTCTCATCGGCATGGGTTTCTATGTTTGTATTTCACTTTAAACCCTTTAGGGAATATCTGGCATGGTAGAAGTTTGTCTAAATAATGTTGAAACACAATAATTCAGACATAGCAGTTCCTTTGTGAATTCATATTATTTCCCATGTTGCAGTATTTTTGCTGCCTTTTGCAAATTCTGTTGCCAATGCTGTGTTCTTTGCTTCTTGCCAACTGGTTTATGTATTATTGGCACGTCTCCTGTCTTCTATTCGTTGTTGCTAGCCTGGCTGATTCACTCAGAGCCTGAGGTCTCAATTAGAAAGCTAAAAGAACATACTAGCTCCTTGAGATCTTTCCACGGGGCAACCAATCCAAAATCCTGGCGTTCTTCTACAAAATGTGTTCATAGATTAGTTGTGGGACGTTGCAGTTGCATTCTCAAAAGAGATATGCTTGACTTATTTACTGATAAAGAAGAGATGTGCTTTGCTACGTGACCCAAGTAATCAAATTCCAAGTATTAAATACAGCATCCCTCTTTTGGATTCTATTCTGTTGAGGTAGAGTTTGCACCTAAGTGCTGTTGCTAACTTCACATGCCTAAGTTATGTTGATTTCATTTTGACAGTTCTATGACAAATTCAATATTCGCCACAACATTGCAGAACTTCTCGAGTACCTTTGGCAGATTCCCAGTCATCGCAGCTTGTGGAGGAAGGTAAGTGTTTTTCTTTTTGTGTGACTTTTTTGTTTTGATATTTTAAGGATAAAACATTTATTCCTGTTCTTTTTTTCCAAATTCTATCTACACAGATTGCAAAAGAAGAGATGAAGGGGGTGTACTTGAATTTTCTGAATTTCCTCGTTAATGACAGCATCTTTCTGTTGGATGAAAGTCTTAATAGAATTCTTGAGCTTAAAGAGATTGAGGCTGAGATGTCAAATACTGCAGAATGGGACCGAAGACCTGCTCAAGAAAGGCAGGATAGGACGCGTCAGCTTCATACCCAAGAAAATGTTGGTTCATGATTTGTTTTCACAAAATGCTGGTTTAATCCTAATTAAGTTGCCTCCCTCTTTTGTATAATTGTCTCCTATTTATTTTGTATTATTGTGTTCTATTCTAGCCGACCCCGTCTAGTATGGGAAAAGGTTTAGTTGTTGTTGTTGTGTCCTATTCATGAAGCAAGAACAACACGAAACAAACTAAATGTGCATATCTTGGTTGTAGATTATTCGGATTGATATGAAGTTAGCTAGTGAAGATCTGGGAATGCTGGCTTTAACCTCTGAGCAAATTACCGCACCTTTCCTCCTTCCAGAAATGGTCATCTCTCCCTCTTCCTGGATATTGACCATTTCTTGACTAATAATGCATGTAAGAGCTTTTGTTTTTAACTGAATTTAACGTTTTCCCTCTTCTCCAGGTTGAAAGAGTAGCAAGTATGCTTAATTACTTCTTGTTACAGCTAGTCGGTTCTCAACGTAAAGCTCTTAAACTAAAAGACCCTGAGAAATATGAATTTCATCCAAAGAAATTGCTTAAACAAGTAAGTTCTTTCTCGTGGTGATAATTTCTATTTTGTATGTCATTATACATGTTGATGTTTGTTTATCCTTTTTATCCATTTTGTAGGTTTCCAAACTTTTTTTTTCTTATTGACTGGTAGTGTTATTTCTTTATTTCAAACTGTTCCACCACTTCATCCCCGCAACTAACTGATTGTATGACGAATTGTTTGCATGTAGATTGTAGACATCTACGTTCACCTTGCTAGGGGTGACAAGGAAGGTGTATTCCCAGTTGCTATAACCAAGGACGGTAGATCATATAATGATCAGGTATTCTCTATGCTTGCAGTGATTACAACCTTTATCCAAACAAAATTTATGCTAATCTCAATTTCACGTTAACGTGTCAAGAATGTATCTTTGTTGGCAATTATTTCTTGTGCTTGTTTACGATTTTCCATGTGGAATCTAATGGGCTCGTGAATGCATCTAGTTGTTTACAGCTGCAGCTGATGTTCTTTATAAAATAGGCGAGGATGGACGAGTCATTCAGGAGTTTGTTGAGCTTGGTAACAAGGCCAAGGCAGCAGCTTTGAAAGCAATGGACGTTGAAGCTGCATTAGGGGAAATACCAGATGAATTTCTTGATCCAATTCAGGTGAACTATTTTGTCTTAAATTGTAGCCAAGTGTGTTTCAAGCCTTGGGCCCTTGAGCACGATTAAGTTTCGGACAAATTTGAGTCCCTAATAACTCGATGACCTTGGTCATGGAGATTTCATATCCTCGTAAATATAATGAGTTCGAGTTATGTTGACTTCTAATGTACAGCTAATAAATACTTTGGCGGTTAGACATTTGCTACAGAAACCCTTTATTTTAACACAATTTTGAACATTAAAAAAACTATATGCATTTTTTGGTTACAATGGGAATTCGAAGCCTAACACATGCATGCACCCCCTCGGGAATCAAACTAGCCACCGTGAGTGGGCATGAAATTGGCCTACCAGTGAGCTAATGCTCTGGGTACAACATTTTGTCAGACACTGAAGCTGTTGGGACCAGATTGTGGTCATCTGTGTGTGTGTGAGTGTGTGTGCCAAGCACACATATCCATCCTTGTCTTCCTAATACTTCTGTTTTTTTGCAGTATACTTTGATGAGGGATCCTGTCATTTTGCCGTCATCAAAAATTACAATGGATCGGCCGATCATCCAGAGACACCTATTGAGTGATAACGTAAGTCATATTTTTCTTTAGTTATACTTGATGTCATTATGGCCTTTTGGGCATGATGGTACCTAACTTTTCTTGTCTTTCCTTGGTTATTGATGACAGTCTGATCCTTTTAACCGATCACATCTCACGCAAGACATGTTGATTCCGAACACCGAACTGAAATCCCGTATAGAAGAGTTCATCCGCTCTCATGCATCTCTTCGCCAAAACCAATGAACAGCTCATGATTGTGAATCGTTAACTTGTGGCAATGCCAAAACCGCAGCATCATGCTTACTGATGCCGGCATCAATAGCTGCTCATAATTTTTTGGGGGTATGTTCAAGATTCTTTAGAGTGGAGCCTTCCTTCTTTGTACATGTTTCACATAAATGTCTCTTGCATTTCACACTTGTATATTCATTACTGGCTTGTTGTTAGGCTACAATGTATATTTGAACATCACTCTCGAGTTGGTACAGCACCGCTATGTCTTAGTGGTGCAGTGTCCTTGATTTACATTATTTAAATTAGAAACTACAAAATCAGATCGTCGTTAGCCTTTATTTATTATATTCATGCCTCAAGTTTGTTTAAAGCATGAGAGTTTGAGACAAGCAATAATAGCTCACCTGGCTATGGGGTCGACTCACAAGTTGTGAAGTTCGTGAGTGCGATGCCCACACATGCATATATCCCCATCGTACCCAAAGATAAACATGAGAATCCGGGTCGTATTTAATGCCCCAAGTTTTTTTTGTATTCTGAGAACTTCATTGTTCATCTTTATTTTGCGCACATTCAGTTTAATAAGCATGTGTGTTAAGACACCTCGTTACCAAGTAACTTCCCTGCTTCATTGTGTTAGCTTCTTGTGTTGACTGGTATAGATATGGTTGGTTTCAGGTAAACTGAAACTGGTGGTTTCAAATCAACTGTTGGTTTCCGTTTACCCAGGGCGTGGAACCATGACCGAACCAGCTTGGGACTGGTTACATTTACAGTTCAGGAACTGCTGGTTCTAGTTTGAGTTCGGAATCTCTTGGCAAAAAAATTAAAATTATAAAGGAAAATACAACATAATTCTTGAACTGTGTTGGTTTTGGTTTAGGGCCGGTTCCAGGCTGTTACATTGTCACCAGCGGCAGTTAGTATTGGAATTGGTGTTATTATGTAATTTCTTGTTCATGTCAAATACAAGCCAAGTCGGACTTGTGGTACTTCGAGTGAATGCAACACAGTCCATTCCGATGGTGTTAGTAATCGGAGTTCCAACCCCTTGAATGGTGAGCCATAAATGCTAAGAGAAGTCTTATTTGGCAGCAAACAACTAGAGAGTAGATTGTTTCGTACCCTTACTGGGGGTCGTTATAGTTGAATGGGCTTCTGTGTATATATGTATATATATAGAGAGAGAGTAGATGTAGAGAATTTACAAAAATAGAGAACCAACTATAAGAAATCCATCACGATTGTTCGATCTTTGAGACGAACAAATATATATTATCTTCAAATGTGAGTATTTAATGTATATTATATATTAAATATAAAGTACAAATGTTATATGTTTTTAATTCAAATCTCTATCATTTGATCATACTAATTAGATGGTAAAAATGATAGATTTTTTGTGGTTTTTTATTTTATAGGTTATATATATAAAGAGAGAGAGAGAGAGGTAATAATAAATATTTATTTAAAAATTTAAATTAAAACTATCATTGTACTTTTATATTATTTATTTTACTTTATTGACATGAAAAAAAGTCGAGTTAATATGGTTTGTCAAACCATTTATATTTCGTCTTTGTAGTGGGAGAGAGAGGGAGACTTGTTTTGTCTTTGTACTCCTTTGCTTAAGAGTATAGGGTCTCTTGATGTTTCGATTAACCACTGGATATGCTCTTCAAGATTCTTTAGAGTGAACGTCCTTCTTTTGTATTGTCTGTTACGTGTTTCCCATGAAACTTTATTGCACAGGATTCAATCAAGTCACCAACATCAAGTTTGAAGGGAAGAAAAGAAATTTATCCAACTACATGTTCATCTTGTCGTCACAAACGACGATTCAATTCGACCAACAGAATAAGTAAACATAGGTCTAAGGGCTTTGGACATCAACAGCTCACATTCACCGAAAAAAAAATACTCCTGAAAGTGCTAGAACAATTATATATATATATATATATATATATATATATATATATATATATATATATATATATATATATATATATATATGTGGAGAGAGAGAGAGAGGATAATATAAATAGACGAACTAGAGTTTCTTGAGGAACTTCTGAGCCAAATTCAAGTACTCCCCATAATGCGATCTACCATCCTCCGGTATCCCCTTTTGGGTATTCGTCGGATAGGCAGCGGCCGGCCGATGCTCGGCTCCATCTGGCATGACATTGGCCGTGGTGGTCTGCACAGCGCCACTGGGCCTCGAAGATTGATACTCGTGGAGCTAATTCTCCGCCTTCTTCACATACTTTCCGAACCTCTTCTCTTCCAACTTCCCGTACTGGCTAGCGGCGGTCAGCAGCTCCTCAGCTGCTCCGGCCACCTTCGCCTTGTCCACCTTATCGCTCCTGGCCCTGGCCTTCGCGGCCCCGGCAACCACCTTGGCGCTGGAAAGGAGGCCTGATGATGATGGCCGATGCTTGTCATCTGTTCTCTTGTGGGCCTGCCTTCTGAAAATTCTTGTGTCATGGCTGAATTCGCCGGATTTCGCTGGCTGGTTGTTCTCTCCTTCGGCCGCAGATTAGGAAGCTCTGTTGTTTGAAAGTGCTTTGTAGGATGAACCCCAACGTGCCTTATTATATTGGTTCCTCTTAAGAGAAATAGTTGCTAAAATCTGGGCAGCGTTGTAATTCCCAAAAGATTATGTGTAAGAATCGTGTCGATGTATACGTAGAATGTATGAGTCAAAGATTTGAAAAGCGAAGCCACCGCGTTTTAGGTTTCTGGAACTGTCTGGATGAAGGTCATGAGGATCCTTCTTCAAGATTTTCATCCTTCCGCTGCCGGGTTGGATGCCACGACGATGTGCCTCAGACAAAGCCCGGAAAGAAGCACAGCTTTTTACTTTTCTTTTGAGTTGCTTTGGCAGCAATTAAGCCATTACGTTCGATTTGGAAGCTAGAGCGAAATATATAATATGTTGAACGTTAGGTTTGACAAAAGCAAGATCCCCTACAATGTCCGGTATGATGGTTTGAGGAGATCTAGCATATATCTAGCTCTACCTGCAATCTATTATATATATATATATATATGTATATATATATATATATATGTATATATATATATATATGTATATATATATATATATGTATATATATATATATATGTATATATATATATATATGTATATAGAAAGAGAATGTGATAGATTCATATACTCATTTATGCTTAAATCTACTTCAACAATTCTACCGTTCGATCAATATGATCAATGATTGTGATTTGAATTTTAAAAAAAATTGTAATTTGTATTTACATTTATGTGTATGATGCATTAAATACTTTTTAAATTCAAATCTCTATAATTGATCTTATTGATTCAATGTAGAGATGTTTCAAGGTGGTAGTGTCTCTCTATGTGTGTGTGTATATATATATATATATATATATATATATATATATATATATATATATATATATATATATATATATATATATATATATATATATATATGTGTGTGTGTGTGTGTGTGTGTGTGTGTGTGTGAATATATATATACACGGTTTCCCTGTTCGCAATGTGAAATGTAGTTCATGTGCTGACAGGAGAGGTCACTTTTGCTCACTTTCAAAACACGGTTCTTGAGTGCGGCAGGCGACAATCAGAAGGAACTTTCGTTTTGGTCTACATCATCAATCTCTTTGGCTTTTTTGTACTTGTTCGGACAAAATCGTCCCCTCCAAGCAGCCTAATTCAACACCCATGTCTCCTTTATGCTTAATCTCAAACAGGTCTCCACCGTTTAGTTGACATGGACTGATTAATTCCCCTAGTTTTCTCGCCTTAAACCAAAGTTAGCAGATCGTTGGTTCTCTCTCTCTCTCTCACACACACAGAATCTTAAGATTGTTCTCTTGTGTAAAATGAGCATCAACAGCGGCACGCTAGGCCCTGTTTGTCAACCAGAAAAGAGAGGAGCACTAACAGTTCCTCCAAGAGACTGGATTTTAGGAGGTTCTGTTTCTTGATTGGCAACTGCAAGGAACTGCCTTTCAAAGATTTGGATCAATACAGTTTTGGGACTTGTGTTGTTGAAGGGAAGTTGCCATATAATCATTTTTTACCTCAATACAGATTTGGATCAATACAGTTTTGGGACTGTTTTCGTACAAAATCGCTGTGTGTGTGTGTGTGTGTGTGTGTGTCCAAAGTGTGGACCAAACTATATTTCTTTCTTTTTCAAACCGAACAGTCACCGTGTGTCATATTAGCATTTGACTATAATGTAATTGCTCTAAATGTTACACTTAATATTCATATAGTTTTGCAGCGTTTCATACTCAATTGTAACTCAGTATATATGTATGCACGGAATTAAAATAACTTTTGAGAATGGACGAAGATGCTTGAGAAATGGATTAAGAGTAATGATATCTATTTCTTAAGAATAAAGAAAATATTCAAAATTATACAAATTATTGAGATATAATTTGACAAGTCACATAATAAAACTATGAGAAAGAGATTCCAAAAGAAGGCTGAGACAAATATCTTAAGATAACAAAAAACCAATTTGTGTTCATGCTAGAGAGATTTACTACTAAGGCTATTCACTAAAGGAGATATTTAATAGAATACTTCAAAGTTAAAAAAAAGTTATACATAATATTATTTCATTTAGAAAAAATATAATATAGACTATAGAGTACTAGAGATATTCTTTAAAAAGTTTTGAAAAAAAGATATCTTTCTTCAGTACATCAACCTTATAAAGAGAATTTATGATAGTGCAAAAACTATTAGGACTAATAAAGAGATTATTGATTTCTTTAAGTTTAGTTCAATGGTCTTACCTGATCTGTGTTGGTTTGAGTCCTGTCCAAAAGTGCTGCAAACTTACCAATGTATTGTTATCCAAACTTGAACGTGTTTAGTCCTCTTGTTCTTCTTGTTCAGTTTGGTCTTCCTGAAATCTTGGTAAGTCGGCATCTGCCGAAACAGAGTGAAATTCACCACCTTCCATTTCCTGTAATTGTTTGGGGCCAACTTGATCCTCTTCCCCAGGGATCCTTGATGAGGTAACCCTAGGAGAGTTGCCGACTCCAACTACCATCCATGTACGATCCATACTAGATCCAACCAACAGCCCATCCTACCTCCTCTACGTTCTTGACAGCCCCGTCTTTGTCTCAGTAGTCTTTCAACGACATGTTTCGGTCCTCTTCCCCAATACTTAGAAAAAGTGAGCCACCGGTTCAGGTACAAGATACTATCATTACCGCCTGGACAATTACACATCCAACCCCTAATCGCAATGACCCAATTGCAAGAGGTTAATATTAAATTCCATCAAAGTCAGCACTAAGTCCATACCTATTTACTTTGATTATTGATAAATCAAGGAAGCATACCCAAGATGAAGCACCATGTTACTTGTGGATAATATTATATTGGTGGATAAAACAAAGAAGTTAACAAAAAAAGTGTGGAGGGATACATTGGAAACAAATGGTTTTTTAATTTAGTAGGATGAAGACAAAATAATATGAAATATAAGTTTACTAATTTTATTGAAACAGATAATATAAATTACAATTGGTACATATTGAATCCCCTCAGAAAGACAATTTCAAGTAATGTAGGCCAACCTTTGAAAACGTTTATGGAAATAATATACATAACAATACACGTTGGCTAAAATAAAGAGGTCGTTGAAGTGTTTTACGTGATAAGAAAATACATTGAAAAGTAAATATTATAAAACAACAAAAGATCAACAATTTTATAAGGTGTTGAGTGTTGGCAATCAACATGTAGCAGAAATGAAAATATTGAGGTAAATATATGCTCACATAATGAAAAACGGTATAACGATTACTAGAGAAAACGTTGTGATAGTATTGATGAAAGATAAGGTGAGTGACACATTTAAGATGGTTGGAAACTTGGAACCTATAGAGAGGACAACAAAAGAAGCTCCAATAAGGTGTTAAATGTGCAAATAGTATATCTCAACAGTAACCCCTAGAAAGTACAAGTAAAACCATGTCGAATGATATACGAAGAAACTACAAACAATGCATATATTACGGTTATTGTGATTTGCTTGTGGTTTATGGGGTTGTTTTGGAGGCAACGCTGAAGCACACCAGCTGTTGCTGCTGAAACACAGTTCGAGTTCTGAGATTGGCCACTTCATGAAAAGCATAAATGTACGAACATCAGATCTCCCCATCAAAAGTATTGGCCTTGTAGTCGTGCTCTTTACTTCACTGTCCTCCCATTCTGGGTAAGTAGATTTGTCAATCGGATGCCAAGAGAGAATTTAACAAGAAAGCATTAGGTCCCCTCAAAAGAGAACATTAGCACTTGAATGAGATAAACTTGCCAGTCCCTAGCCTCGTAAGTTCTCCAAACCCAACGACATCCAAATATAAGGATCTCGCTCATAGTTTGGCCATCTGGTGGTCCAACTTTCGCTTAGCAAACTCATGGGCAATGCTGATAGAACCCTTGCTATGGCGAAGATAAAACTCAGCAAGTAAGATTTTTCGCTCTTCAGATGTGAGATCACCATGGGATCCCTGTAAGTGCCAGCAAGCACATCAGAAAATGTCACGATGGTGAAATTTGATATTTTGCAACAAACTTCATTCTTCTGTTTCTTGCCAGTAGGCTATATGAACAGATCAATAAGAAATAACATAAAGAACATAACAAATCAAAACCAAAGAGCTGCTTGGTTTCCTAGTAATTTGTCAATGATATGCAAGGATGTATCCAAAATCACCATGATCAACAACTTATTATGATTCACAAAGGGTTTGGACAAAGTGAAGCTACTGTTTAGCAGCTCAGATTTGGAACCAGGCTAGTACAAAGAATCGGTGATATAAAATAAAATTAGTACCTAAAAACAAAGTTTTCCATGTGGAAAAAATTTATCTTACAAATGATACCGACCATGAATTCAACATGTGTAGTCCCCTGAAATATACCTCTATGTAATGCTTTTAGGATTAAAGCTAGACTGCAACAAGAAAATCATGAGATTGGTGTTCTTCACCAGCAGAAGGAATCAAAGAGATTTAGTTCATTATGCTTACCAGACGTTTTCTTCTGTCACAAACAGCATGGTGCATGATAATACCAGAGGCAACGGAAACATTGAAAGAATCAACCATGCCTGTCACCGGAATACTGCAGTGTACATCAGCTAGTTCTGCAGCCTCCTCACTGATACCACTACAGAAGCAAAGATATTTGCATTAGGAATAGTGCAAAAGAGAAAGAAAGGAAACAGAGTATTACGAGATGCATATATGATGCCTAAATCATGAATAGGAAGATAATCCTACTCTGTGGAACTTATGTAAAATTAAAAACTAGACGATGTTCTTAATCTATATAAATGACTAAAAAATTACCTAAATAGCAAGTAGTTGATTTTCTTTGCCTTAGATTATAGTTAAGCCATGACCCTAATTTTTCACTAAAGAATAGGCCATGACCCTCATCCACAGTTATTGACACATAAAGCTAAACAAGATACAACTTCAACAATCGATACAAAGGCTCAGGATATGGCAAAATCAGCGATCAGATACACCTCCGTTTAAAGCACCACAATCCTATCATTGCAGAAAAGCTACAAAAAATGAATAGTTATTTTTCCAAGATCTGGCAAGTTCTTTTGGTGAGGACAGAGCACAGTAGGCAAATCAGCAACTAAGCTACCAAATCCCAAGAAAAGGCAGAAGCCCTTCCGCAGATGTTTTGCTCACTTTCTTCCTTGATAAGAGCTATAACGTTACCGTAGTGTTAGACAACGAACACCAAAATCTGACACCCATCTCTTGTTTTCTTCTTCCTAGCTAACTGATGTTAGGTAGATTCATGCTATTGGCTAGTGTTAGCTCACCGATGGGGCTCTCTGATGGCCACTCATAGGTGTCGGAGATTCGTGTGAGGTGCATGCGTGTGTGTCTTAGGCTCAGCCTCCTATTGTAACCAAAAGCAGTTTACCGTTGAAACTTTATAAGTCCAGAAAAAAGAAGCCTAAGAAAATTTCTCAAATGTTGGTTGACAACATGTATGTTGTTGGTTTTCCTCCAAGCTAACAGCCTTCAGGTGGTTTTGAGTTTCTTGTTTATGGAAATGATGTCAACATAGGGGAAGCAGTTTAGCATCAAAACTTTCAATAACTCTACAAAATAACAAGAACGGAATTCCCCAATTTAAGTACTCAACCAGACTTAGTACTGAAATTCTATGTCCTTTAGAAACCATAAATGGAACCACCTTAAACCTAGCAAACTTCAACAAACTCCTTCAATAATAAACCTCATACCTCTTATTTAGAAAGCCTGATAAGAAACAAACCATTCAGTTTGTAAAACCAATGTAAATCTTTGATTCTTAGCGCTAAGTTTTTCAGGTTATAAACCATTCAAGTTGTAAAGAAGTTGAATATCTGATTCCCTGCTGTAACTTAAATATTGAATTCCGTCATTTCTTCCTCTTTTCTATAGCAAACTTGCAACCAATGCTTTTAGCCCACCTCAATCTACCTGCTTCCAAAATTTGTCAAACCATAATTGAACATCACTCTTGTCCACAATTTCCCAACCTATCCAACATTACATGCATTTACCTTAAGACAAGGTTCTGACCTCCCCCCCCCCTCCCCCCCCCCCACACCCACCCACCTCATCAGGTTCTTTTGAGCCAAGCATTTTAATTCTCAATTGACTTCATGAATTTTACGTAGGAATTTTCTCTTGTGTTTCTTAATTCCTTATCCTTTTGTTACCACATGATATTTATTTGAAACTGCCAACAAAATCCAAAACAAGTAGATGTCACACCACAAGATGCAGACATTTTTAGACTCATTGATTGGTTATGAAGTTAAATTTTGCTTTTTCCAAATGGAGAATTAGGATTTAACATCCTGACTCCGTTACCTGTGTTCATTACCAACAACAACAGCAGTTGGAACAGTCCAGTCCATGTCAAGAATGGAAACCTGAAAGATCAAAGACTTTATAATAGGAATCAGAAGTGTGCAGCAGCTAGAAACATGCTTTATCTTAATCCATGTCCAGTATAAGCATGGATAAATTTCAGAAATCATGAGTACAGATTTCAGATACACAACCACCTCTCCCTAACAGTTAGTAAGGATTTGGAATCCACACACAACATATACTTTATTTATCATTCACATCCAAATATCTGATATATATTGGAGCTACATATAAAAGTACATTAAGATAAAATTATTGTCCAACTGGACATTATTTTGCAGGTGCAAAAAACAAGTCCTTCTCTGGTCAATCCATGATGAGGACTTTTGAATTCTAAACTACAATACAAGTTCCAGTTGTATCATAAATCACAGATGGAATGAATTAATCACTGATATAGAACAAGAAACAGGAAGAAAACAAATAGAGTCCAGATCCATTTTAAGATTAGGGCAAAAAGGAACAACTGCATGAACCCAATACCAGTGAAAAGATGAAAACAGAAGTATCGATAAGACTATGATGCAAGTCATTTGGGAAAAAAGAAACAGTTCAAGCCTAATCCCCAAAACCAAAAACAAGCATGACTACATGTTTCAGCTTCAACAGATGAACAATCTCAAACATGAATATATTGTTAAAGCATAATGCACAACTTATTTCCCTGAATAACCAGAACCAGATGAAACACCACTATAAATGTCACAACCTTGTGAGGGACCAGTCAGTTTACAGCTATAATGCTCAATTAGCAGTTTCAAGACTGCTATGAAAAGTCTCTTCAGTTGCCAAACTATGTCTTTCACAAAGATGTGACTATTAAGAAGCAGATTCCGATTAAATGGGTTGTATGCATCCAAAGTAAGATTTTTTCTAACTTTTCAGTATTTTGTGCCTGTACTGGAACTCCCTGCATAAGATGGAGGTATGGCAGAGGCAAATCAGGTTCAACTACAAAAAGGAAATCTACCTTAGTGAATAATAAGAGCCTCAATGCTAACAAGAAAAGGTAAGCAATTACCGATACTTGAACACATTTTCTCAGAATGTAGTTTCCGATCAATATCTCAAAATATGCACTATCTCAATTCTGCACAGACAGGATAGTGAACCAATATATATGCTAAAGAGAAAAAATACCGTATCATTTCCAAGACAAGCTGCTGCAATTCGATAACCACGTGATTTTAATACTCTGAAGCATTCCCGATTTGCGCTCCATAGCTCAACATCTAACCACTTTTCAGCGCCCATACTAACATTTCGGTTCTCCCTATATCTTTAATGATAAATGTGCACATTAGAGGGATATAATAATTCCAAACAAGCACCAAGAGCATAAACAATATATACAGAAAGAACTTTACTTGAGAAGATCAAAACCAAAAATCATAAGACAGGAAGTTGGCCCTTAAAGTTCCATTAATGTGTGTTTTTAACAGAGAAATGTACTCGTAGGGTGAAATATACCTAAATAAATCAACAACAACCTGAAACGAAGAGGTGATGATAAATGAATTAAATCCCAATGAGAGATAGGCATCCGCATGAGTGCTGATTGGGTACAAGGTATGGAGGTGGCATCGCAAGCACAGAAAAACACACAACTATGTTATATTCTACTTTATGTTCAATGCGTATAAACTTTGCAGATCATCAAATATAAACCAGAGGCCCAAGACATGTGAAAGGGATATTATTACTGACAAGAAACGACTAACAACCAAAAGGTGCATCAATAACATTGGCCTTTTCATGATTCTCAAAGATTGAATGTATGTTCACCATAGTTATAAAACGTATAAAAAGTATAGGATCAAGGGTCGGACAAAGTAGAGATACTACGAAGTTCAGGGTATGGAATCTCACAACCGTATCTTTGTTGGAGGGCTAACATCCATGAAAAAACAATTGTTGAACAATAGTATGAATGCAAGTGAGCTACCGGATATTGTTCAAACTCAAAAAACGAATGTCATTTTTCACTCCCCAAAACAAACGCATGGGCATCTTTAGTGGCATGATTATCTTGCAAATTCAAATCTGTTACTGGAATCAAATAATCCAAAATATGCTTTGTCTTTATTTTCCATCCTCTATCTGTGTGGGTATCCGCTATTCCTTATGTGCTTGTGCATGCATTTCTGTGTTTTTTTCCCCAATTAGAACAACAGGATGGCCACTCTTTTTTCGTCTGAAAGAAGGATTTATGCATTTTCAGTTTGACTCCTTGCGCATATTGAGCATGCATAACACCACACTCTCCTATTACACAGGCTTTATCATGCAGATGAAGGAAGTTCCAAACTGCAGACAATGTATAAAATCTCAACAATATAGCATGCATTCACGTTGTAACTAATCTTTAATCATTAGTAGTAACCACAGGTTATCAGCAACAAAATCAATATGCAAGTGTGAACACAACAGTTTCCTTTTCTCTGAATACTCAGTAAATGTTGCAGATGTTTTCTTTTGACTGACAACATTCATTTGACATGGTCACAGAAGTCACTCAGTTGAGCAGAATGAAAATATATCCTTTCACCTCACAGCATGTTGCACCTTTTTGAAATACTTCTAGAAATCACATGAACTGACTGAATGCCAAGTGCATCTGCTGAACGAAATGCAGCAGATACATTTCCGAAATCTGTAAGCCCTTCAACCACAAGGTTAACCGAGTAGCTTCTATTATTCACCACATTTCTAAGTCTTTCCTTCCGAGAATCTAAGAGATGAGGTTCAATTGCTTGAAGAATCTCAGCACCGGAAAGTGTTGCATCTCCTGATCTGAATGCGTCAATATATGGAAACCAACGATTCCTAATATCCGCAGGCTGATTAGATAACATGCGTAAAGGTTCCTCAGCATCTTTGACTAAGTCAGCCTTTCTCTGCATCCTCATCAATCCCTTTACTTTGTGAGAATCAGCAAGCAATTCCACAAATTCATTCATTGATGTGCATGCCTGGATTTCCTTCAGCACCTTCACCTCACTCACTTCTCCATCTGACGATGTCAAGGAGAACGTATCCTTCATTTCCAGGATGTCGCTGGCCATTTTAAGATGCCCTCCAGCTTGCTCTGAAATTGCTCTTGCAATAGCAGAGTGCAATCTCCATCCTTCATGAGAAAACTAAGGCTTAAAGATTATGGAGATAAGCATGCAAAACAAACATCCCAAGTACCACGTGAATATTAAGAAACATAGATTGACCAAATGGTACACCAAAAATCAATTACTAATTTACAATGAACCTTCCATAAGGAACTGAACCTAACATAGACAGCTTGTTTCATCCCCACAAGATCAGACTAAACTGAATCAGAGGCCTATGAGAAATTAAAGTTCAAAGAGAAAGATGAATGCCTTGCGAACATGAAATCCCCCTGCTATGCAATAACAGCTTTTGCTAATGCACTCTGCATAGTGTATAGTGAGAGAAAATCCTATCCTTTCTAGATAAATTTTGATTTCTTGGAAAGGTTTAAAATAGAGTAGCATACGCCCTGCGAACAAAGAAAAATATATACAAGCAACAAGGCAAAGCAATCTTTCGGAAACAATGGAAAAATTTGCTAATGCACAAAAAGCCATATTTTCGTTCCACCATTGTAGAGCAACTTTCAACTTCTTATACGCATGGACAGAATCTCAAACAAGTAAAGGAAGTGATATGACTACACTTACAATAGAGAAGCATATGGTGTATGTTAAAAACAGAAGCACATGAAAGAAGTTCATTTGCACACAACACACACACAGGGTTCTACATACCACCATGGCGAGTGAAGAGATGGATAGAAGACGTATAGCTGAAGCTTGTAGATGACAAATAGGGAAGATATCCCGACGACCAATTTCGTCTTGCACACCCAATTTCAGAGAGCAAGGCAGAAGAGGAGAAAAAGAGCCTCGGCGCTCTTACTGCCATCGCTCTACAACAAAAAAAAAATGAATTCCAGGGGTGGAGGGTCTCGTGTAACCCGGCCTCCGACCTTATTTTCATTCGTCATTCCCGGGTTGTCCTATCTCAAGATGGACGGTGAAGGTGGGGAATTGCACATCGGGCAATGTATGAATATCTTATAATCTTTGGAGATAATTCGGAAGAGTGTAACGACTCTCTCCTATCATGTTGAGGAAACAAAGTACTTCTTGGTCAGATAAATGAATAAAATAGATGAATATTGTTATTAAAAATAAAAATAAAACAAAATTTAGATTTTTAAATCAGACCATTCATCGGTAACTGTCAAATAATCCATATGGTGTGCAACAGTTTGCATACAAACCAATTTGGATATACGAGTTTTTTTTATAAAACCTGTAGCGATCTAATGGTGCAATGCGGTGGTGAATTCATAAACTTGTTTCAGGTGGAACGGACTTCAAGTTCAAGTAAGACAAGCTTCAAAGATTTTTATTTTAAAATTTTTAATATACATGTAAAAAACTAAAATTTCAGGTGGAACAATCGCCCTGCCCACTACAAACGATTTTTTTTTAGTTTAAAAAAGAGGCCAAAACCTAACACACACATACATCTTCTAAGAGTTGGACTCCCCATCAAAAATAACAACGTTAGAGCACCGTACCGTTGAGCTAATGCTCTCGATGTACATCTAAACCGATTTCAGGTTGAAAATTTTGCATGTGCAAACTGCTTTGGAGCAACGGTAGATGGTTTCTTTTGAAAAAGCAAAAGGTCATTTTATAACAATACGTATGAAAAATAAAACATACTCGCAAAAAAAGAAATAATCTACACTATACAACATAACCAGTACGTTGATTAAACGATCTAGCATTCTTTGCTTCGGTTCAAATACAACCGGTAGAGAGAGAATGTGATATATGCTAGTACAGTAAGTTCTAGCATATCCAAATAAATTTTAATTATTTATTTATCTTGTATGATAAATGATTGAAATTGAGATTTAAAAAATGTATATGTGAATGTAGAATATATTTAGAAAAACTTTAAAAAATAAACATATAATTTTTACCTTTAAATTTTAAATTGTTACATGAATGATTATAATTTATTTGGGTACACTAACACCTTAACATATCCAACAGTAATCCAACCCAATGACCCGATTCGCCACCCCGCTGGCAGCAGGTCACAAGTGGACCCATTAGCGTGTTGAGTTACGAGAATCTAATAAGAGGAGAGAGAGAGAGAGAGAGAGAGAGAGAGAGAGAGAACGATGGAGATGGAGATCGATGAGCCGCCGAGATCAGAAGAAAACGCACCCCTTGTGATGGACGACGACCTTTTCGGAGCAGCCGAAGCCGGGAAAGTGGACGTCTTCCAGAGACTCTCTTGGGGGGAGATCATTCGAGCGGAGTCCGTAAGGAACGAGGACGGGCGCTCACTTATCCACGTCGCCGCTTCCGCTGCCCAAACTCAGGCCCTTCTTTCTCTCTCTCTGCATTTTGGTTGCTTCACGTTCATCAATTTAGATGTGATAGAAGTTCTTCAATTCACAAAAACTCGGATATGTCTCTTTTCCTCTTCATAATTCGAAGACAATAACAGGAGACGGATGGGTCGATTTCTTTTTCGTTACTAGTTTCTTAACAATTTGAGAACACGTTGATTGTGTGGTATATGTTTTTTCGTAGCTCTTCACAGTGGAATGATGTTGCTTTTCGATAATATCGCACAGGTAGTGGAGTATTTGTCTTCCCTTGAACCTTTCTCAAGTTGCATAAATAGCACGGATGAGGAAGGTTGGGCGCCTCTTCATTCTGCTGCAAGCAGTGGGCGTCTGGATATCGTTGAGATTTTGCTCAATAAAGGTGCTTTTCTTGATACAAGGATTGCTTGCTCATTCTCTTATTCTCTTTGTTGTTCCCCTTCCTAAATTATTAGATCTTTGATGTGTTAATTGTGAGGGTTTCAATGTCCATTGTGTTTCTCAGCAAGCTAGGGTATTTCGTGAGAACCGTTGCTTGATTTGAATGGATTGATGGATAATTCAGCTACTTATGTATCTATGTTAGTATGGACCCTTTTCTGTTTCATCTGACATCTATAGTTATGTAATGATGCTCTTCTCCATGTCCTATAACAAAAAGTTTCTATTACCTAGATCAAGAATATGTACATTTTTTCTAAAGCAACTTCCTTACACCTTCAGGCGTTGCATTTGTTAGGATCAGAATTTATCTTTGCTATTAGAAATTCATGTCTTAGCTGCCCTGTTCTGCGAACAAAGTTTCCATCCTGCTAAATCTGGAACACAAGCTTAACCCCTAGATAGGGAATGTTAGCATCACTTGGACAATATTTACTCGATACATCTTCATTATTCTACTGGTGTGCTAGGTGATATAACTTTGTCCTCTCTCTCTTTCTTTTGGTCAAGAATCTTTTTCACAGCAGACCTATAAAAGCAATATTCTTTTCTCTGGTAAATTGATGTTGAGGATGAATAGGCAAGTATTTGCACTACTGAAACAAAGTCAATCACCAACTAAGCAAAAGGATGATCAGGGAAGTTGGCATTGTTAATAACCAACTAAGCAGTTTCAACTTGCTTGGAAGTTAAAGCCATGAGGGAATTTCTCAAGACAAAACTAATTTCTGGATGTGTACTTTTGGTCTGAAAGGAAGATTTTAGGTGCTGCTGTCCCAAAACCTGGTCTCTTGGAGTCTTGGACAACCCTTTAACAATTGAAACTTGTAAAGGGCTGTAGCTATTTTATGTGGCGATTGAAGTGTTCCTTTTTTTTCACAAACCACAGAAGCCAGTAAAGCGGTCCATCTATTTTCCCCCCTCTTGTTCTGATAGTGTCGGTAGAAATTTGTCACTGCCTCCCGGTCTCATTTTCTGTAATTTCCCTTTACCAAGAGTAGTAAAAGTGCATACTAAATTGTACTGGGCAAGAACAGGAGCTGACGTCAACTTAGCAAATAATGGTGGGCGTACAGCCCTTCACTATGCTGCCAGCAAAGGTTGGCTGAAGATGGCTGGAGTTTTGATATCAAATGGTGCAAAAATTAACAAGAAAGACAAGGTAAAAATTTATGATATTCTTGTATTGTATCCAGAAAATCATACAACAACAACTACAACTACAACTAAGCCTTTTCCCATACTTGGTAAAAAAAAAGTTTATTATATTCCGATCTCCTTTCTCTTTCTCTCATGTATTCACTTCTCTGGATGCCTCTCTTTCAGGTTGGTTGTACACCACTACATCGGGCAGCCAGTATTGGCAACATCGAATTATGTGACCTTCTGATTGAAGAAGGAGCAGAAGTTGATGCTGTTGACGGAAGTGGCCAGACGCCTCTAATGCACGCTGTCATATGTGAGAACAAGCAGGTATCAAGTGCCATATAAATATAGAGAGCCATTTGTTTTTCCTTTTCTATTTTCTGTTTTCTTACAACAAATATTCGAAATGATTTCAGATTGTTTAATTACAAGTTTAAATGTTGAAGGTCTCTGTACTGTTTTCTCTTTCATGTGATAACAGAAGAATTTATGTTATGGAAGTAGCACCCCTTTTCCTCTCAGCAAAAATCGGACAACACGCCCACTGCTATGCTAAGATTTAAAAGCAAAAGAATTTAACAGTTGGATATCCTAGCTCATTTTGTGGTTTCCTATTTTGACTTGTTGTGAGATAGGTGGCTCTACTCCTGATAAGGCATGGAGCAGATGTTGATGTGGAAGACAAGGAAGGTTATACTGTACTTGGTCGAGCTTCAGATGATTTCAGACCCACACTGATTGATGCTGCAAAAGCTATGCTCGAAGGTTGAAGCTTCACTAATCAGGTAGCCTCATCAGTGGAACTGCCAAGTTGAAAGGAGTTGCTTTTGGCTACCAAAACTAAACTTCATGTATCTGCTTCAGATTGGTATTTTCCTTGTGAGGTTCATTCTGGTGTTATCAGTTTCTTGTGAAAATCGAAACTGAGTGTTGACAGGATGCACTATACACATACCAAACCTTGTAGTTTTTTGTTTCACCTATCATTTTTGGTGGTTATAACAATTTAACCCTTCTTCTTCTCTCTTGCACACGATGCGAATAATGAAATTGTGTATTCTTAGTCCTAAGAGGCAACGTCAGGCCACGGGAATCCTTCTACCAAAGTAGGCACTAAACTGGGGGTGCTTGTTCCACCTTTTCTGAATGGGGCAGTGTTCTAATATTACTAGCGAAAATTACATTTCTGGTCAGGGAGTCGGGGTCCTGCTGGCTATCAAGTTGCCTCTCGGATGAGAGGTAAGGTGCTCGAGACCTGGGACTTGGCATTTGCCTAATCTAGATAGTAAAGATTAACTGTCAAATCAGGTTCCAGTATTTTCTTTTTCCTTTTATGGTACATCGGGAGGCTGAAGCCAGATGCATGCCCTGGGTATCGAACTCATGACCTCCAACTTTTGAGTTATCCCCGCAGGCCAGGTGAGCTATTGCTCTATGCAGAACCCAGTATTTTCATGAAACAAGATCACTGACAATAGAAAAGTTGGGTTTCCACAAGGAGATACATGTCTTATATAATTAATACATTTTGAGATGTGTGACCTATTACACATCCAGTTATCATAACTTGAGAACATTGTTTCAGGTAGATGTGAAGTTTCCTTCCTAATAGGCTTCTGGTTGCTTGAAAAACCTTGCATTATGTTGACAAAATGAATTGTAGTGTGACAAATCGGAGGGTTTCCCATGTTTTTTTGCAATATCAACCAAAACTAACTCTACAAATGTATGAAAGCAGCACCAGAAACAATGGAGTATAGCAAATGTAGTTTGTGTCTCTCAGTTCGACATTTCTTCATTCTGTAGGAAGAATAGGAAAGATGCGCCCAGAATGGTAGCTCAACGGCAGAGGGCTCTGAAGCCCTTTCTGCAGGCAGGAGTTAGATGGCTTAGGCCTCCCATTGTAACCAAAAGAACAGGAAAAGGAAGAACTGAACCCAGCCAAATCGACTTTATTATTACCGACACGGGTTCCTGCAAGCTGCCTCCTTATCCCTTTAATGCATGGAATCAACGAAGGGATATTCGGAAGAGGTCACGAATTGGCTGAAAGGCGCAGAGACCTGACTAAGGGGTTAGCTTTGTCACAAGAGGTCAGGAAATCAATACCTATGTGTGCATCTGACAGAAGACCACAGATATTCACAGAAAAGGAAATAAATAAATAAAATAGAACACTGTTAACTGGAGAGAGAACATTTGAAGTTGGGTTTGAAAATTTTCATATAAAATCTAAATTTATCGATTATTTTACTTACAGAAGATACAAGATTGCTTATTTTTCCGCAACCACAACTGATATAAACCAAAGGAACTGCATACTACTGATATAATACATCAAGAATCAACTTCAACCATGCACTACTACACCCACTAATTTTCTGGCATTCCCTGGCATCTAGAAAGAATCGTTGCATACTGAAGCTTCAACTTATGATCCGAATCATCAAGCAAGGGTTCTACTGTTGGTAGGTGAAGAAGACGAAGGCAGCCCAGGTCTCTGATATATATACTTGGTTCTTGGGTCTACGATGAAGCCTTTTCCTCCATTAACTTCAAGATCATGCCTGCATACACCAGCAAAAAGGATCAAGATACAGAGGTAAGCATACATAGTGAAACGAAAACTGAAGAAAAGACCTTTGTATACATGCTTCATTTCAAAAAATGCACCCTTCCGTGAAAATAACCCTTCTAGCCAAAATGATTCCACTCATAGCCAAAAACGGCATAAATAGTTCCACCCCCAACTTACGAAATGATTTCCAAAATCACATCTGTAGCAAACAAGCATTACTTGCCTGGTAGCTAGGTCATGCTTTCGGCTAAAAATGCAAGATTCCAAAATTGAGAGAACCGACAAGAGAATAATAGGTTTGCTGTGTTGCTAGAAACTTACTGGAAAACAAAATCTGGGATTGTCAACTGCTCACGTGGGACATATCTGAATAGCTGAAGAAGCCGATCAACATAGACGACCTTCCTCCATACCTGCGAATTTGAGAAAATCTTAGTACTGATCTTTCAAATGAAATTTAACTTCTCTATTGGGGATGCCTACTGCTTGCAAGAATCGGGACTCCCACAAAAAAATAAAACACATATTTAAAAGATTGTCAGGCTAGGTGGCTGGAGCAGATAAAAAGCGCAAGTACTTACTATTCCATCAACAAACAACTGCAGAGCCAAGACTGTGGCCTTCAGTCCAAGCGTTGGATGCAGTACATATATTGCCTGAAATAGGAGTCATGTTGTCAGAAACGGGGTACAGAGTGGTTATTGTGTCAGAATTAAATTCACTTACATGCAAATTTCGTTGATGTTTTCGACCTAGTATTTGCTGTAATCGCTTCAGCCAGCCAAAATCTGGTTGCCTGATCAGTTTCACGGCAAGTAAAAATGTTAACCAAAAAAAGAAAGGAACTGATAGAAAAGAGGCCGAAGATTACAATTAGATGTCAGAAATAAAACCAGCTTTAACTTGTTTTCAATAAAGACACTTGAAGACCTTAACTCGGAAAAATAGCAAAACAGCTGAATTTCGAGCAAGCATTTAGGGTATACTACACTTAATAAAGGAATTCACTTTAGAAAAAATATTAATTCTCTCATTTGAATCCTTTCCACTTGAAAGAATGTAATTCTCCTGAAAGCTGCTGAAGCTAAGGTACCAGACTTGAATCATTTCTCACGCTTGTTTCAGCTGCCTGACTTTTAGAAATTGATTTAGATTCTCAAAAGTTGACGATCTTCAAATTCACAATAAACCAACCATACCCCTACAGGGAGTGACACCAGTAGAGGATAAAATGAGAGAAAATAGTTTAAGATGATTTGGACATGTAGAAAGACTACCAAAGGTAGCTCCAGTAAAAAGGTATGAAAAATTAGATTGTGAAAATGTTAAAAGAGGAAAGAGACCACAAAAGTATTGGAAAGAAATAATAAAGAATGATCTAGCTCGTGTTGAGTTAAATGCAACACGTGGAAACAAAGAATCCATGTAGCCGACCCTATCTAGTATGAGAAAAGGCTTCGTTGTTGTTGTTCTACCCCTACAGGGTATGCAAGCTCATCTTGCACGTCACTTATATCACATTTTCAGAGATTTTCAACACCACGCCAAATGGCCCCGTGGGCATGTTATTAGAGGCTTCCAGTCTGAAAAGTTTCTGTCCCATTCTTGTATCAAACAGCCAAAATAAGCTTCGATATGATAGAGCATGATACTTTGGTAGCATATTTTCATCAAGTAATACACATTTCTCATTCTGTTCTGTGAAAATAAGTAAAATGACTCGTAAATCATTTCAACATTCAAAAGATTTTTCAATCAAGAAATTACCACCCACCATAAGATGCAACAAACAACAACAACTAAGCCTTTTTTCCATACTAGATAGGGTCAGCTACATGGATTCTTTGTTTCCACATAGTCCTATCATGTGCCATGCTAGTAGTTAACTCAATATAGGCTAGATCATTCTTTATTGTTTCTTCTCAACACTTTTGTGGTCGTCTTCTATCTCTTTTAACATTTTCATAATCTAGTTTTTCATATTTTCTTATAAGAGTATCATTTGATCGTTTTTCTACATGTCTAAACTATCTTAAATAATTTCTTCTCATTTTATCCTCTATTGGTGCTACTCCCAATTTGTTTATAATAACCTCATTATGTATACGGAGTTGGTATTATCATAAATAAAGATTTAAAGGAGAGTGTAGTAAACATACAACGATATGGTGACCGAATCATGACGTTGAAATTAGTGTTAGGAGTAGAGGTTTTGAATATAGTTTGTGCTTACGCACCCCAAGTAGGACTAGAAGATAGTATAAAGACTGTTTTTGGGGAAGAATTAGATAAGGTGTTTCAAAAGATTCCACAAAGGGAGATGATTTGTTTAGGAGGAGATTTAAATGGACATGTCGGTAAAGAGGCATTAGGATATCAAGGGATTCATGAAAACTTTGGTTTTTGGGATATAAACGACGAAGGTAAGGAGATTTTAAATTTTGCTATGGCATTTAATCTCTTTATAGTCAATATAATCTTCAAAAAACGAGATGAACATTTAATTACTTATAAGAGTGGCTTATCACAAACACAAATTGATTACTTTATTTGTAGAAAAAAAGATAGAGCGTGTTGTAAAGATTGTAAGGTAATTCCAGGAGAAAGCTTAACCACCCAACATCGACTTTTAGTTATGGATTTACAAATAAAAAAATGGACAAAGAAGAAAAGATTGCATCGAGCTATTCGGACTAAATGGTGGAACCTCAAAAGCGAGAAAAAAGATATATTTAACCAGAAAGTCCTTCAAGGAGATGTTTGGAATTATGTTCACACACCCTGTGATATGTGGAACAATATGGCTATACATATTAGGAAAGTGGCGAAAGATGTGTTAGGGGTATCTAAGGGAGGTATACTGGCACAAAAAGAAGCTTGGTGGTGGAGTGAAGTAGTACAAAATAAAATCAAGGCAAAGAAGGCATGTTACAAATTACATTATGCCAAGAAAACTAGTGAAACTTTAGAAGCTTATAAGAAAGCAAAGAAGGAAGCGAAAAAGGCCATTAGTGAAGCAAAAGCTAAGATTTGGGAGGACTTATATAAAAAACTCAACTCAAAAGAGAGTGAAAGAGATATTTTTTAAATAGCTAGGGCTAGAGATAAGAAAACTAAAGATTTTAATTATGTTAGATACATAAAAGACGAGGATGAAAAAATTCTAGTGGCAAATGATGATATAAGAAATAGATGGAAAAACTATTTCTATAATCTTTTTAATGAAAATAAAGATGTTAGTATTAGTTTAGGAGATTTAGCCAAGTCAGAAAAGTATATAAACCACAATTTCTACCGACGTATTCAAAAGAATGAAGTCAAAGAGGCTCTTAAACATATGAAGGGTTGTAAATCGGTAAGACCAGATAATATTCCTATAGAAGTTTGGAAAATACTAGGAGAAATAGGAATCACTTGCTCACAAGACTATTTAATGAAATATGGAAAAACCAAAAGATGCCCGAGGAATGGAGAGCAAGTACACTTATACCCATATATAAGAACAAGAGAGATTCAAAATTGTGTGAATTATCGAGGTATCAAATTAATGAGTCATACTATGAAATTATGGGAAAGAATTATCGAACGTAGGTTAAGACAAGTATCAAATACAACAGAGAACCAATTTGGATTCATGTCAGGCAGATCTACTATTGAAGTGATTTACCTTTTGAGATGTCTTATGAAACATTTTAGAGCAAAAAAGAAAGACCTTCACATGATATTTATTGATATAGAAAAAGCTTATGATAGGGTACCGAGGGAGGTTCTTTGGAGAACTTTAGAAAAAATAGGTATCCCATTGACATATATTAACCTTATAAGAGACATGTATGATGGTGCAAAAACATGTGTGAGGACTCATGAAGGAATAACAGACTTCTTTGAAGTTAATATTGGGTTACATCAAGGATCTACTTTAAGTCCATACTTATTTATAATGGTGATAGATGAGTTAACAAAACATATTCAAGATGAAGTACCTTGGTGTATGTTATTTGCAGATGACATAGTATTAGTGGAGGAGTCTAAGGAAAAAGTTAATAGAAATTTGGAACTATGGAGAGAAACATTAGAAAGCAAACGCCTCCGACTTAGTAGAACAAAGACAGAATATATGGAATGTAAGTTTGATCATTTGGTTACTTCAGAGGACATAGAAATTAAAATTAGCACACATTTCATCCCCCAAAAGGAAAGTTTTAAATACCTAGGGTCAAATTTTCAGTGATGGAAGAATTGATGGAGATGTTACACATAGAATTAATGCTGGTTGGTTAAAATGGAGAGGAGCATCAGGTATTCTTTGTGATAAGAAGATACCATTAAAGTTAAAAGGTAAATATTATAGAGCAGCAATTAGGCCTACCATGTTTTATGGTTCTGAGTGTTGGGCAGTTAATCATCAACATGTACAAAAGATGTCTATGACAGAAATGAAGATGTTGAGATGGATGAGTGGTCATACAAGAAAAGACCGTATACATAATGAGGTTATTAGAAACAAATTAGGAGTGGCACCAATAGAGGATAAAATGATAGAACATCGTTTAAGATGGTTTGGACATATAGAAAGAAGATCAAAAGAAGAACCTGTAAGAAGGTTAGAAAAACTAAATTTGGAAAGTATTAAAGGAGGTAGAGGACGACCACAAAAGTGTTGAAAAGAAACAATAAAGTATGATCTAGCTTATTGGGAGTTAACTGCTAATATGGCACACGATAGGGATCTGTGGAAACAAAGAATCCATGTAGCCGACCCCGTCTAGTATGGGAAAAGGCTTAGTTGTTGTTGTTGTTTATGTATACGGTCTTTCTTTGTGTGACTACTCATCCATCTCAACATCTTCATTTATGCTACAAACATCTTTTGTACATATTGATGATTAACTTCCCAATACTCAGAACCATAAAACATAGCCGATCTAATTGTTGCTTTATAATATTTATCTTTCAACTTTAATGGTATCTTCTTATCACATAGAATACCTGATGCCCCTCTTCATTTTAACCAAAATGCATTAATTCTATGCGTAACATCTCCATCAATTTTTTTCACACTCTTAAAAATTGACCCTAGGTATTTAAAACTTTTCTCGTGAGGGATGCAATGTGTGCCAATCTTAATTTCTATGTCCTCATAAGTAACCAAAATGATCAAACTTACATTTCATATATTCTGTCTTTGTTCTACTAAGTCGGAAGCTTTTACTTTCCAGTGTTTCTCTCTATAGTTCCAATTTCCTATTAAAAAGAGAGAAAGACATCTCAAATTGCATGCAAGAACTTAAACAGCTCTCCTCCACCCAATGTGTAGCAACAAAATCAGCCTGGTTGTGATAGGAATCAAGACAAATATCCTCGCCTTGAGAATCATCACTCAATTATGGAGAAAAACATTTTTTCAGCTGTGACATCTCTTATAACAAGTACATGAAGAACTGCCTTAAAGCTTGGGAAATGTGAAGGCTAGAATAGTGAGGGTGAGGCAATCACTGTTTCAGGGTTCAGGAAGCCTATGACTTGGTAAACATGAAATTGTGTCTGTTAGCATGCCTACCCACATTATACTGGCTGATTTCCAATAACTTTATGTTTGGATGAATAAGGTAATAAAAGTAGTAATGGACAGAAAATGGTCACTCATAACCTGTTAGGACAGTTGATCCCATCCAATGTTGGCATTTCCTCAACCCTATTTAAGTTGAAGGATAGGAAAAAAATTTGAAAATATAGATGATAAACTAAAAATTAACGAGTGTTAGCAAATGGGCCACTCGGGCCCAGCCCTGGTAGGCCCTGGCCCATTGGGCCATCAGGGCCAGGTCCTCCAAGGCCACTAGCCATTGGGGGCTGGCTGTGACAGCCCCTCTCCACTCCTTTCTTCAATGTACTCCCTTCTCTCACTCCCTCTTCTCCTCTCTATAAATATGATGTAAACTCCATTATAAATTTCAAGCCTTTTCTGGCTAAATGCATACGCTTTATTGTAGCCTTCTTTTCTAAGGCTTTTGCGAGTGATACTTTGAGGTGATATTTATCAACCTTCCGCTGCCACATTAAAGCATCGTCTTCATTACATGGTATCAGAGTCATTTTGCGATCGTGAGAATATTATTCATCGCTTCGAGAAGCATGCCGATCGTATTTTATAAATTTACTTCTTTAGTTTCTTTTTTTTCTTGAAATAAGAATGATAAAGGGGGATTCAACTTTCGTCTAACACCCTCGAACTACAAGACATGGGCTCAATCTATGAAAAATTATGGGGCTATGTAAGTGGTTCGAAGATAGAAGTAGAACCCTCTATAAATGCCACACTTGCAAAAAGAGGAACATGAAGGAGGTCATAGAACAATTCTATGGGTGCTCAAGGATAATGTAAATGAGCATACCATGGACACTTTGGCCGATTTCGCTAAAGAACCATGAGAATATTTTAAAAAATCTCATGTTTAAAGTGATGTGGCTCATAAAATGGCATTAAGAGACAAATTGGTCATACTTAAACAAGGAGATAAAGGGATAAACGAATTTTTTAGGGAATACTCTAATGTTTGGAACCAATTATATGGTTACAAAAAGAAATGTACACAATGTCTTAGTGAGAGACAATGTGAAGATAATGAGGATTTCGTATACCAATTTCTAAGAAGTCTTCGAGAAGAATTTGAAGAGGTAAGATCATCTCTCATTCATAGAAAACCTTTCCCTACAAAAGAAGAGATTCTTACCGATCTTCAAATGACGAAAACAAGAATGAATGAAGTAAGACTTCAAAGAGACACCACATTGGCCGCATCAAAACCCGGAGTAAATATGAAAGTTTACTGACCTCCTCATTTCAAAAGCGAAGAAGAAAGAAAAGACATTATTTGTCACCATTCTAGAGAGACCGGACATATAAGGCCAAATTGCCCAAAGTTGAAAAGAAATGTGGCATTAGTAGAAGAACAAGCCTCATCCTCTATCGTTGCATTCGAAGAAAAGATAAAAAGACTTCAAACTCAAATGAAAGACAAAGCAACAATAGGTGCGGTTTGTTCTTCTTCAACTAACCAAGTTGAAGGTATGGTTTCTTGGATTCTTGATTCCGGTGTCTCATTTCATATGACTTGTAACGAAAATATTTTAAAATCATGTATTAAAAAACCCTTATCATGTGTTTATACTGTGGATGAAACACAATTAAATGTTGATAAAATTGGTGACTTGCAAACAAAAATTTTAAAGTTTCCAAAATTAGGGTTGTTCGAAAACTAAATTTGAACTTACTTTTCGTATCCCAAAATTCAGATAAAAATTATGTTACAACCCTTTCATCCATGGGATATATTGTACAAGATCGCCTCTCGAATAAAGTGATTAGTCGTGGGGCGGACTTTATATTAGGAACTACCTACATAGCATAGGATATGTTAATGTTTTGACTAGTGACGCTCTTCTATGGCATAAAAGATTAGGACATCTTAATATTCAAAAGTTGTATCAATGTCCTCTTTGAATAAATAATATTGAAAACTTTTCTTGCAAAGATTATGTACTTCGTAAAATGCAACATCTACCTTTTCCAAACAAAACACATATCTCCACAAAACCATTTGAGATTATTCACTCGGATGTATGGGAACCAGCACCTATTTTATCTAAAGGAGGGATCTCTTACTATGTCATTTTTGTAGATGATTTCACTAGATATACATGGGTATATCTCTTAAAGGCCAAGTCAAACATTTTTCAAAATTTTGTGATATTTCACAATCTTATAAAAAATCAATTTGATTCCGAAATTAAGAATTTTAGATCTGACTCGGGAGGAGAGTTTATGTCCAAAGAATTTAAAAATCATCTTGACAAATTTGGTATTGTGCATCAAACTTCTTGCACTAAAACTCCTCAATAAAATGACATTTCATAACGTAAACATTGTCATATTTTGGAAACCACAAGAACGTTGTTATTGTCTAGTGGAGTTCCTAAAAATTTCTGGGCCGAAGCCATTATGACTTCTATTTACCTAATTAACCGAATATCATCTTCAGTTTTATAAAACATGTCCCCTGTAGAAAAGCTCTTTCAACTTTCTCCTAATTACTCTAGACTTTATGTGTTTGGATGTAAATGTTTTGTTTATACTAACAAATATGATAAGCTTTCTTCTCGTGCAATAGAATGTATTTTCCTAGATTATGGGATAAATAAGAAGGGATATTGATGCTATGATTATAAAGATGACAAACTCTATGTATCAAGAGATGTCAAATTCTTTAAAAATGAATATTTCTTTAAAGGAATGAATGACGCTCATCCTATTGATGAGTCGTTATATTCCTTCTTGAATGATGTCCTAAGAAATGACATAATACAAAAAATGAGCTTGATGAACCTATGATTTCAAGACAGTCAGTTACACCCTTTGATTAATACTACACTAGAACTCAAAATGATCTCCCATCTATACCTCGAAGGACTAGTCGAGACTCTAGACCTCCAAAACGATTTGTTTCCTATGACAGTTTTTAACTAAGACATAGAGCCTAAGTAACCAACATTTCTACTATAAAGGAACCAAGAAATTTTAAGGTAGATGTGAAGAATATCTTTCTTGAATAGTGATTTGGAAGAATAAGTGTATATACTGTCCTTCTCATAATTTACACTTGTCCACTTTAACAAGGAGTTTGTCGCTTCTTAAGTAAAAGCTTTATATGGTCTCAAACAAGCACCTCGAGCTTGGTTTGCCAAGGTTTCACAAATTCCACTTATCAATCGGTTAGATTTTCCTCCAAATTGCCTCCATGATTCTATCTTTATTTTCAAGGCTGATAAAGGCTATTATGTTGCTTTCTATGTTGATGATATGATTATTACTTGGTGATGACACTTCTTGGTATTGTTGAACTTAAATAGTTCTTGAGTCAAAGATTTTGAGATGAAAGATCTTGGACCTCTCAGTTACTTTTCTGGGTCTTGAGGTTCATTTCCTTTGTGCCGATAGCATTTATCTCCCCGTCTCAAGTTAAGTATATCTCAGATCTTATCTCTCGAGCCGCCCTCTCAATACAGTTGCACCGAGTCCTACTTTTTCTAGAACCTAATGTCGTATTTACACTCTTTGGATGGTACTATACTCTGATAATCCCTACTCTCTATCGGCAGTTGGTTGACAGCTTGATTTATCCTATTGTTATTTCCGTCCATACATTTCATATGTTGTTCATCTAGTTATTTACTTTGCTAATGCTCACGCCTCCGTCGCGCACCACTCATTACGTTGTTGTTCTATATATTACACGCCCGTATATATATAAAAGGAACTTTGTTGATGTGCTTCATTTTTCAGTCAACTCCTTCCTTGGTTCTCCAAAGCTTATTCTGATGTTGATTGGGGTGATGATCTCAATGACAGACACTCCACGACTGGGTATTGCATTTTTCTTGGCAACTTTCTTGTCTCCTGGAAATACAAAAAACAACAAAAGGTGTTCATTTCCTCTACACGACCACTGAATTAACTTGGCTACGACGACTACTTCAGGATTTGGGCATATAAATTAAAGCTCCTCCAATCATGTTCTGCGACAACAAAAGTGTTATGTATATAGCCAACAATCGTACCTTTCATGAGCGTACAAAGCATATAGAGATGAACTATCACTACGTTCATGAAGAGCATCTATAAGGCAATTTAATATTATAGTTTGTAAGATCAGAATATCAACTTGCAGATGTCTTCACCACCTGCTCCTTGATTTCAGTATCTCATTGGCAAATTTCAGGTCATGGAGCTGTTAGTTTGAGGGGGGGTGTTAGCAAATGGGCCACTCGGGCCCGGCCCTGGTAGGCCCTGGCCCATTGGCCCCCCTCCACTCCTTTCTTCAATGTACTCCCTTCTCTCACTCCCTCTTCTCCTCTCTATAAATACGATGTAAACTCCATTATAAATTTCAAGCCTTTTGTAGCTAAGTAATATTCTTTTTCGATATTGTGCCTTTGTTGCATACGCTTTATTATATCATTCTTTTCTAAGGCTTTTGCGAGTGATACTTTGAGGTGATATTCATCAACCTTCCGCTGCCACATTGAAGCATCGTATTCGTTACAACGAGAACCACTGTTGCAGAGAAAAATATTTGCAAAACCAACAACCTTATTGAAAGATGAATACCTTAATGAAATAATGGTCAATCAAGACCTAAAGAAATATCTAAATAATTCTGTAATGTCTTTATCCTTATGAGAATTATGATCAGGCATACTTACAGCTGCAAAGAAGCTGCAGAATGGAAGTAGACAATTGCATAAGGCTTTTGTATCAAAGGCTCAAACTCCTAAAACAAACACAAGCAACAAAATTTCAAATTTTGACAACAGTTGAACCATTTCCACCATAAACCCCTGATAGCATTTTCTCCCATCATCCAAGAATATCCTCAGAGAAAATTCGTAAGTTGAAGAAGATATGCTGGTAAGAGACGAATAAAGAAAACCATACAAAGAAACATATAACAATATGAACACAACTAACCAATCAACTAAAAGAAGTATGAATGAAGAGAAGAAAACATGAAACAAATTAACATCAAGAGGGAGAAGCTAATATTGATGGCATCCAAAGTACTCAAAGTAGATATCCATACTGCACCTTTAAGCTTAATAGCCTATGATCAATTTGCAATGAAAAGAAGGGGTTTCCGCAGGGATCAACCTATCAATCCTTAAAGATGATCCTTTTAACTCAACAATATACCACAATCAGTTGATCGCAATAGACTTTGTGAAAGATATAGCTCATTATATACCAAGACCAGTTCTAGTTATTAGAGAACAAATGCTTGCACAAAGGCATAATCAATTTTGCATATAAAAACTTAAAGTTCTAGATCATCTTCATTCATGGTAGATCTGCCAAATATAGATAGATGAATATGATGGAACTTTGAAAGCTCTGTGAAACTATGAAACAAGGATGCTTATAGATTCTATTGAAACTGTTATCTTAAAAACTGTACCAGTGTAACTAAGGATGAAAGTTTCTAAGAGCTGTTGCGAGATACAAAGATGCACTTGGAAAAGTTACCTACATCTGACTGAATGGTGAAAATTCAAGAGACATATTCAGTGACAAACAAGAAACTTTGAATCATTGACACATGAACAAGGACAGTTTCAAAAAAAAAATGAGGGACATCTCCACCCAGGCCAGAGGTGACATTATTTGTACCTCAACACATGAGAGCAATGCACAAAGGTCGTATTGTTTAGGCCTCATGTTGGAACCTCAGTTCTAAGGCACAAAACAAATATGACATTAAGAAGTGACAATGAAGATCAACTCCTCATATCACCCCAGATCCACCATGAGAAAGAAGCCACAGCAGAAAAGCAAAAGAATAAACCACTCAGATGCAGAAGAAAGCAAAACAGATGCTTTGTGACGTTCCACACCAGTATGGGTAGCCTCTTAGGTCTACTTGTTCGAATTTTGTGAAGCCAGATACGTCATTTGAGGAGCTGTGAACAGATCCCCTAGCCAGGTATGGAAACAGCACTGACAGGTTCAGTTCTGACAGCAACACTAGCACCTGTCTCTTCATCAGCTTCTTTTTCTTCCAATGAGTACACATCTAACTCAATGCACTTAAGCTACTAACACAACCCCTATTGGTTGCTCTCAAATCTTCTAACCCTTAAACAACCTATTCATTTTCTTTTTGATGGTTACAAAAGAAGGAGAATTCCTAAGACACGCACACACACACATGCACCCCGAGGAGTCAAACTCCCCACCCTGAATCCATTTCTTACTTTTGCTCTTAAGCCACGGTGAGAAGAGAATCTGATGGATGGAGAACTTGTTCCGTCTTTCAGATCCAAGTCTGACCACTTTTTTTGGAGAAGGGACCTATAAAACTGGTGTCAACTGGTACTAGTTACTCTTAAGATGTTCCCCTATGTTGATTCACTCATGTGGCACTAAACATGCGATGGTGGCAGCTCTTGGGCTCAGACCACCTCCTCATAAAGTTACGTCAAGAAAAAGTTCTATCAAGAAAAAATAGCAGAAACTGATGGAAAATCTGTGTTTTGATTCTCTCGTGGCATTAAATACGTGGTGGTGGCAGCACTGGGGCTTAGAGTCTTAGACCACCTCTTCATAACGTTATCTTAAGAAAAAGTTCTATCAAGTAAGGAAAAATAGCAAAAACTGATGGAAATGTGTCATATAGTTGTGTGGTGCAATGCATATAGTTTCAGAATCTATAAGAAGGCTATTCACTTCCTCTCTCTGGATTGGTGTTTATGCTCAATATTGTGTGCGCATACTGCATATCATGTGCAGGTACTATAGACGATTTGTAAACCTATCCATCTGAACTTTTGTTAACTTAAGCTTTGCCAGAGGAACCCTAGTACCCTTCCTTGAGCTATCACTTTTCACCATGTTGATAATAAATTATCATTTTCAGCATGAAGGCACACTCAAAATGATAGCTCATACCTCACAAATTCTATAGAATATAAGGCAAAACCTTTGTTATGAGCAAGGTGGAATGCTGTAAGTGGTTTGTATGAGCAGCAAATGGCAATTAGTAATGTAGGGATTTCTCAAAGAACTACTCATAACAAGTACCTTAACGACATGCAAAACAAAGCGCTCAAGTTCCAGGCACCGGAGTAGAAAATGAGCTCCCACCACAACCATGACAGGATGGCCCTCACTGTCTACACCTCCACGGTATCTGCAACACAATAGCGAAAAAAATTATGCATGACAGGATGTGATCGAAGAGCAGCACATGTTGAAACTGATTTTCACTTTTTTAGGTGAAGAAATATTTATTCAAAGAACAGGCTAGCAAACTAAGAAGCTGAAATATGCATACGACAACCTTAAACGTGAAAGGTCAACCAATCTCCACCATTTGATGCAGTCATTCACACATGAGATAAACCCAAGAAAAGCACAGACCTTGCAATTGCAAAAGTGCCGTTATTTGATGCCATATACTCATATCTTGAAATTTCTTTCATGCCATCTCACATACATGACATGTCGATATATAACCATGTAGAAACCATTGTAATTTCAGTAGAAGAATTTTCTAATTAACCTTCAACCTGCGGAACATTTTGGAGCTGCTGACTGGTAGGAAGACGAATATGAGTAATAGAAATTTCTAATTGACCTTTTAACTCTCTATTTTAACAAACACTTGTGAATTTTTAGCACATTTTAAGTTGACTAGTTCACCAAATGATTCAACTCCAACTTTGTCCACTTCTGAATGTTTTATGAAACAATTGCAAGTTCAGAATCCATAAATCAGGCAGCACGCCTTCCCCAATGACAAGAAAAGCCGAGATCATCTATATGAATCGAAGTCTAAATCAACAATCTTCTATTTATGCAACAAATGAAGTTACAAATGCTTTACACAAAAAGAAAAAGAAAAAACTAAAGTCAAGAAACAACCAAACGCTGAAAAGGTGCATGGGTGGAACTCGATATTAAAACAGTGTATTGACAGAAAATATGTAAATTGTACTAAAGAGATCATTTTCGCTATGTTGTGGATAGAGGGAATTGTGCCCAAGTGGGTTTAGCTAGTTCTATCCAGCCTTGCTTCAGCCTAAGACCTCATTGGCACCAGCTCAAATGCACAAAAAAGGTTCGTATAAACATGACCAGCTGTGGATAGAGCAAACTAGTGTTAGTACCAAACCGAGAAATCACTAGCTGATGCAGTTAAGACCTTTAATAACTCCCTTGAACTTGAAATAATAATGTTTTGACACGTCCATCCTAAATATTTAGGTTGAACTAACAAAACACCCCAGAAAACATGAAATATCAAGGCATAATAATGCAAAAAGATAAATAGGTCATCTAAAAATCAAAAGTCTTCTGATTTCACTAAACCAATCGAGAACAGGTCAAAGTCTGTCCAAGGCTCCAAACTGATTCCAACAGTCATGATTGCCTACATGAATCATTTCACAAGGAGAATAATCAGCAGAAGAGAACTATTTTGATCGCTTACCCCTTCTTTCCAGCCAGGTCAGCTGCCATGCAGTAACTAACCACCTGCGGCCTACCACCCAGGTATATAATTCCACAAGTTCTAGAATCATGTCAGTCTCTAAATATGTATCTGTCACATATCATTATCTCAATGGACCATATCAAAAAGGGTTTTGAAATAATACAAAAAAGAGAGGCATGTATGTGTTCTCTTGAGAGCAAAACATTAAGCATCTAATACTAGTCACAAGGTGCACAGCTAGCCTGCTAGTTTTATGTAAAGTGTATACCTTATCGAGGAACTACCCAAGAAAATTTCCTTGTTACTTGGGGTCCCAAGCCCAATGACAAAAAAACTATCCATACAATTTAAATGTTTCAGTTCATTTTCATTTTCATTTTCATGCGATTCTCACTCAAAAAAATGGATCCATGTCTGAAAGCAAACCTCGCAGTCTATGAAGCCAGATATGCTAGCCTAAGGCCTTATCCACATCCGTGTCACATTTCCTAGCTTGCCAAGATACTCTCGAGCATCCCATTTGTAAGCAGAGAAATCTTAGAGGCACCTCCAAGTCTGAATGACACCTTCAATGTTGGGGAATATGCAGGATATCCTTACAACTGATCTACCCAACAACAGATCAACATATTCTTGTACCTAAAACCAAATTATCAAGATGACCCTGACTACTAAAGTATGAAACTAACAACTAACGTTGCAGAGAACACACTGCAGTCCTAGCTACAAAACCAACTTGGGAAGATCAAACATGGCCAACGAACCCTTCACAGAGGAAAATGTGGGATATGGAACTTGCTGAGATATTGACACTCAACAGCAGAAAACAGGATGCTACATAATTCTGAACTATTAGAAAGGAAAATAAAATAAAAGCACTTAGAAACAATAGTCAACCATATGAACTGGCAATAGAAGTTTGGATTCATGACAAGTGCTTACACAATCTTCATTTCAGCAATTTCTGAGAGATTAAGAGAATTTGCTTTTGCAAGATATCTTGCATGCAGTGAATATTCTTCAGCTGGAGCTAACGGAGGGGCACCAAGATCACCAAATCCAAGAAGTCTGGCACAATTAAATCCAGCCTGAGCCTGAGCAGCTTTTTTCTCCCATTGCTCCTTGCGCTTTTGATCTGGATCCTTAGTTAATGACATGAACGCAGGATCCAGGTATGCATCCAAGGCTGACACATTTCTGTTGAAAGCGGTGATGGGTAAACCCAGACATATTGCAGGAGAAACCAATATCAATCAAGTAAAACCCAGAGTGTTAGCTCAACTGGCAGGGCCCTTGTCGCCCTTGCTGCTGGTCAGGCGTTCGACTCCCAGGGAGGTGCATGTGTGTGTGTGTGTGTCAGGCTTCAGCCTCCCTTTGTAACCAAAAAAGTAAATATCAAGTAAAGCTAATAACACCAACCAGTTGATGGAACAACAAAGAAAAAATGATGAAAAAAAAGGCAGATGCAGCCACACGTATGACAACCAGAAGAATTTTTAAAAAGGTTGTTATAGACAAATAGAATCCATGGAATGTTATCTGAATAGCTTACCAAGAGAAAAATAAAGCACCACACCAGAAGACACACACACACAAACTTCTTTTTCTTCATGCATTTGAGAAGTAATAGTCGATCTTGGGGAAAATATACAGAGATGAAGTGGAATAATAGCAACAGGATAAAATAGGCATATCCTAAGTGGATGAACATCATAGCAAGTGTCTCATTTTGTTCAAACTACTAGCATTAGATTACCAAGTTGGGATACTTGAAGTTTTGCCCAACACCAACTTCCATCTGAACCAACCTTACTAGATTTCTTCTACCATTGCCAAAACCCAATTCCAACTGCCTGAGCCACTGCAGCCCTTCTGTATTCCCTGAACACCCAACTTGTCTGAACTACCTACCCAACTGATTGCTTCACCTCACTGCCTTACTGTTTGCCAAGCTCCACCACAGTTCCTCTGGTTTGTAACTCTGGGGCTCCCTACCTGCTTGAGAAACTCGCCACCCACCGACTGAACCCAGAATCATTACTGCCGGCCCTGGTGCTACTCAGACCAACCGAGTGCCTTTCTACCTCAGCCAACCACCAATATCTTAGTATATTGGTGAACTGTAGCTGCTCAGACCTACCTGTTTCAACCCATAACAACCCACTAGCTCTTGTGACCAACCTACTATCGGTGAACTCCCCGAACCCACCGTAAACTGGAGCCTACCAGCAAGAATCCACCTCCACTGTTGGTCACTCACAGTACTTCCGCCAACCACCCTACTTCTGTCAAACTCATTTAAACCACCGGCTGCTCGTCACCAGTAGGAATTACATAAACCACCGATGCCTCCATTATCGCTACTGCCTCTTATCCACCAAAATCACCGTCTTCCCCTACTGAACAACCACCCATGACTCTTGCCATCAAACTGTAGGAGTCCAGCCTCGCAATGGTCGGAGCTACAGCAACAGAAGACACTGTCTCAGTAGAGCGCTGACTGCCGGCAGGAAAACTTTCCCGGAGTCTCACCGTCAAACACCCTCCTGGTCCTCGTTTTCCATTGAGCCAGCACTGTAAAACTTGAGAACTAGGTTGGATCCTGCCTAATTCAACTCTAGATCCTGCCCAATTTTGTTAGAACCTGGCCCCAGTTCAACCCATGGTTCAGTCAAGCATCTATTGGCCGAACCTAGCCTGTTTGACTGCACTCCGTCTGGTTTGACCAAGCCATGTCTCAGCCATCTGTGATCAAAACCCTATATTATATCGTCGGAAAGCTCCAAGTGCGTTCTTCGCAACTTTGCTAGGTTGCAGAGTGCCTTGCTTTCCGTAGGCGACTCACCAATGGACCGAAATGAGTTATTTATGGGACTTGTGTGTCAGGACCGATTAACATTCTTCCTAGTTATCACATTAGTACTGTTGAACTGCTACTTTTGGCTCAAGAGACGAGTCCATAGTTACTGCCGCTGTTGAATCATATGGATAAAGTTTAGGACACCATGAGGAAACTATCATCAACCACTAGAGACCAGAACCCGTAAAATGTCTTTAGATTTTTAGAGCTCAATCTATACCCAACCTTTTGAGCAACCCAAGTCTTTTGATGCTCAAATGAAATCATCACTGGAAAGTCCTTTTGACTTTAAGAACAAGTACGCACAGGTAGCAACTTCTGTGATCATCTCTCTTCTCGTGATTCAAGGAGTAACTACTTGAATAAAGAGAAGTAGTGTATTCACCTAAATAACTGAAGAAACAATCATCTTCTAGATCTTACACGAACGGAATACCGTCAGCTAGTGCCTGTCTCTAACAAAGTGGTAGCGTTACTGAGACTTGACAATCCCATTATTTACTAAAATACTTGTATACTACATTAAATTTATTTTAGTACTGAAACTAGGTGTTAGTGGTTTAGTACAAGTCCACTAGAAAAGAGCATAGGAAAGGAAGAATGCAGTGTTCGTGTTCTACTAAGTTCAGAGAGAGAGAGAGACCCAAAAGTGGGTCTGAGCAGGCCCAACTATATCTATGTTTTGCTGTGATGATGCAGGTAGGAAGCCTAACTTAAGTACCCACTACGATAGTTATACACGTATTAACCACCTCATAGGATATCCATTGGATTTTAAAGTACTTTTAACGCTATTGCCCATTTTTCCACAACCACCAGTTCCACCAGCGGGGCCATCACTTCATTTTAGAATCAACTCCATAAGACTTAAATGACTGATACATGACATTATCGTTTCCCATAATGCACCCATGGGATAAGAAGATAGACCATTCAAGTGGACAAACTCGATAAAATAAAGAAAGAAAGCCAGTTCTAATTGGCGTATCATTCAGAGATCACTAACCTTCTTTTCACAACACCATCATTGACAGGAAGATCTACAACAGGTGATGAAGGTCTAGATACAGCTGGAGAAACAGCTGGCAAAGGCTTAATTCTGATTTTCCGCTCATCTATTACAGTTTCGCCGTTTTCATCGCCTACATCAGCTGGAAGCTTAGACATAGCCACCTCCTCTTCATGTTTATCCCTGGGAAAGTAAAGTGGAAGCAATCTGCATGATGCAATAATACAGCGCATGTAAGTGAAAAAAATGAAATACCTAGATTTAGTAGAGCAACTCAAAAGTGTTGTTCTTTTGGAACCTAGGAAAAACTGCAATTGCAAGTGACACGGGCAGGCTAGCATATTTGGCCTACTCCATACCAAAAGAGAGTAAATCCTCCCCATCACAAGGAAAAGCAATGGATCCAAAAGAAGTGCAAATTGAAAGGTTCTAAGGTCTGTACACAACATAGAGAATCTATTTCCATAATTCAGAATAGGATTTCCTTCTGCAGAAGTTCAAAGTTATGGTTCAAGCACCTTTTGTATATTTCTGTATCAAGAGATGTAGACGTACAAAAGACAACAGTCCTAACTTTATCCTTTTGCTTCTCTAGAAACCGTCGAACAGTTCCTGCCCAAGGAAAAAACCCAAGTCAAGGAATGTACAGAAATTAGAATTAAATAAATCTGTTGATGCTGATGATTCTCACTTATGGCAACATGTGCAGCAGGTTCTCGTGGGTAATTTTTAGCTTCTGTATATATACAAACCATAGCAATGCTGCATTCCCAAGAAACATGAAAAACAAAAGAAATAAGTTTGGGCTTCAACCATGAAAACATGGTCAAGACATCGCATGAACTTAAAGAAACAACGACATACTGACTCAAAAGGGAAGTACCTCTGAAGTCCATTTTCAATTAGAAGTTCAAGACAGGAACGGTAACAATGGCTGAGAGCGTTCTCTGCAGCTGTATGATATTTTACTGCATACTTTGGGCCCACAGTATGAATAACCCTCCTGAAACAGCCTACCCAGAGTGAGTACCCAGACAAGCTAAACAACCAAAGAGGTGACTTAACATTAAGAACATATAGCGTAAACAGAAAGACACAAGATAGGTACAGGCTACTGCTAGTCAGCAATCACCCGACTGCCTTATATCAAACCAGCTTTACCCCAAATGCAAAAACTGACTTGACATGTAGTTTGATCCATTAAAGGTGGGCCCTTAAATAGAACATCTCGACCAACCCTAGTCCCAAGACCAAGTTAAGCCTCGATATCAAAGCAAAAATAGAAACATAGAAATAACGTGGAACAAATATCAGAGCTTTGAATGACAGGAAATAAAATCTTTTTTTTTTCTATAAAAGATGAACTAACTAATGCTCAGTACTTTCTTTGGAAGGCCCTCTTCAATCACCAAGTAGTTAACAACAAATGAAACATTCCTGTAGGAAGGATGTTATACCACTTATCACTGCTCAAATTCCCTTTATGACCTTATAGCTGCTTCTAATCTATACATAACTAATGCAGGGTTATTATCAGCTTCCAGGTGTAGACAATTAATTTTAAAAGTCCTACATGTAACAGGATGAGAGAGCCCCTAATCTATTAGGGTGAATGAGAATGTATACGAACTCTTGTCCGTTACTGTCAAAACCAATGTTTTTCTAGTATTCATACTCAGGGTATTCTACCAATCAAAAGCTGTAGCTTCAAAGGTTTTCTCCACCAATTTTCCTATGACTTCTCTAACTTCATCTATTACACAAAAATTATATATGCTCTTTCAAATCTAAGCAATCCATGATAAGGTAACATGTGACAGTTGATAAAATCATGTTTACCTTGAAATACTTAATCCAGAGTCCAAGTCATCTCTTAAAACTGGACTAGTTGAAACATCGTATCAGATTGATCATGTGAAGCTAAATCTATAAGTTTGAGCCAGAGTGTCCAGTACTCTAGCACATTTTACATGCTAGCAAGAGAACTTTCTATTTTTGCAAAAGATTTAGATGCTACTTGAAAGAAATGTTGTAGTAGAGCATGGCAATTGACTAAAAAATCAAGACTTGCCACTTGATGAATTAACAAAGAATAGGAAAGAAAACTACCAAACAAAGAAGCATCGAAAAAAGAGGTTCTGAAGCTTACCTAGCTGGAAGATCATATGCATTTGTAACTTTTGCCATACTAGTTCGGCATCCACCCTGCAAGACAATATATGAAATTGACAATGCTCAAAAATACATGATCACTTTCTTATCAAAAAAGTATGATCACTTATATGATCCCACACTATACACAGATATAGGTACCCTGAACAATATTTGAACATACCCAAAGCCATACAAACCATGCAAATAAACCAACCTTACCAGCGTTGCACACTCTTCTGCAAGACCAGGTCCAGCAGCAGCATGCAGACCAGGACTGCTATGTGCTTCATCCAGGCTCTGTAGTTTTTCACAAACTAAACTAGTTATGAAACTTCAGCAGAGGAACCAGAGAGGATGCTAAGTAGAACTCCATATGAAGGAGAACAATGTAACAAGAACGACTTGACAATGAATGACATTAATGTTGTGAATCTTGTGATAATGAATCCAAGCATGAGATCACGATCCCCTTAGTGGTATTCTTCTTCAACTATGAACAAACTTCAAAATACATTAACCAAACATGTGGTGTTCAAGAAAGGTACTTCATTTCCATGTTTTTTCATCTCAGTGTTTAATATCAACTAACTCTACCCATATAAGGGATCACCCTTGCATGGCCAATCTCAAGACCAGATAAAGGAGGGTTGCGTTAGGTTTTCGACAGCCAGTGAAAGGTAAGCAAGGCCCTCTATATTTTCATCCAGATGCACGCGGGGTTCCCACATCATGAACGGGTGTGGGTAAAGAAATTAGTCCCACTACAATGCCGTCAGTGAAGCAAAAGCTAAAATTTGGAAGGATTTATATAAAGAAACTCGACTCAAAAGAGGGTGAAAAAGATATTTTTAGGATAGCTAAGACTAGAGATAAGAAAACTAAGGATTTTAATTTTGTTAGATGCATCAAAGACGAGAATGAGAAAATTCTAGTGGCAAATGATCATATAAAAAATAGATGAATAAACTATTTTTATAAGCTTTTTAATGAAAATAAAGATATTAGTATTAGTTTAGGAGAGTTAGCCAAATTAGAAAAATATATAAACCACAATTTCTACCGACGCATTCAAAAGAATGAAGTCAAAGAGGCTCTTAAATATATGAAGGGTGGTAAATCGGTAGGACCACACAATATTCCTATAAAATTTTGGAAAATCCTCGGAGAGACAGGAATCACTTAGCAGTTAACTCACAAGACTATTTAATGAAATATGAAGAAACCAAAAGATGCCCGAGGAATGGAGAGCGAGTACACTCATACTCATATATAAGAACAAGGGAGACATTCAGAATTGTACGAATTATCGGGGTATCAAGTTAATGAGTCATACTATGAAATTATGGGAAAGAATTATCAAGCGTAGGTTAAGACAAGTATCGAGTACAACACATAACTAATTTGGATTCATGCCAAGCAGATCTACTATTGAAGTGATTCACCTTTTGAGACGTCTTATGAAATATTTTAGAGCAAAAAAGAAAGACCTTCACATGATATTTATTGATATAGAAAAAGCTTACAATAGGGTACCAAGGTATGTTCTTTAGAGAACCTTGGAAAAAAGAAGTATCCTATTAACATATATAAACCTTATAAGAGATAAGTACGATGGTGTAAAAACATGTGATGACTCATGAAGAAATGACAAACTTCTTTGAAGTTAATATTGGGTTACATCAAGGATCAACTTTAAGTCCATACTTATTTATAATGGTGATTGAAGAGTTAACAAAACATTTTCAAGATGAAGTACCTTGGTGTATGTTATTTGCAAATGACATTGTGTTAGTGAATGAGTCTTAGGAAAAAGTTAATAGAAAATTGGAACTATAGAGAGAAACATTAGAAACTAAAGGCTTCCGACTTAGTAGAATAAAGATAATATATGGAATATAAGTTTGATCATTTGGTTACTTCAGAGAACATAGAAATTAAAATTGACTAACATTGCATCTCCCAAAAGGAAAGTTTTAAATACCTAGAGTCAATTTTTCACACTAATGGAAGAATTGATGGAGATGTTATGCATAGAATTAATGTAGGTTGGTTAAAATAGAAAGGAGCATAAGGTATTATTTGTGATAAGAAGATATCATTAAAGTTAAAAGGTAAATATTATAGAGCAACAATTAGACCTTCCATGTTTTATGGTTATGAGTATTGGGCAGTTAATCATCAACATGTACAAAAGATGTCTGTGAGAGAAATGAAGATGTTGAGATGAAAGAGTGGTCATATAAGAAAAGACCGTATACATAATTAGGTTATTAGAAACAATTTAGGAGTGACACCAATAGAGGATAAAATGAGAGAATATCGTTTAAGATGGTTTGGACATATAGAAAGAAGATCAAAAGAAGCACTAGATTTTGAAAGTACTAAAAGAGGTAGAGGACAACCACAAAAGTGTTGGAAAGAAACAATAAAGAATTATCTAGCTTATTGTGAGTTATCTGCTAACATGGCACACGATAGGGATATGTGGAAACAAAGAATCCATGTAGCCGACCCCGTCTAGCATGGGAAAAGGCTTAGTTGTTGGTGTTGTTGTTGTAGTGTTTAATATCAACTCATCAAGATCAAAGAACCAGCAAGCATGAAATGGTATCACGCTTGTAATTTAGTCGATGTTCTATGTTTTCCAAGGTACAACTAGAAGTTATACTGAACTTGCAAGATCAGCCCAGAGAGTAGCTCACTGTTGAAAGATCCAATAAGTCTTGCTACTGCAGTAACAGTAATCATGATGCTGTACATTTGCTCTCTTCATAATGATGAGGTGCTGTCATGACAGTAATGTATCACCGTGTAACAGCTACCAGTGTACTAGTACTTCTATGAGATAGGGATGCCACTCAAACTGGTGCACAAAGCTCTGTAAGAAAAACATCTAAACTTGAAGCAGCAAATTCAGAAATCTAAAAAGATTACGATGTCTAGTAGTAAGATATATTCTTTGGTCCTGTTAGCTACATATCTATTATCACGTCAAAGTCAAGTCAGGAAGGCAGGTAACTAAGGAATGAAAGGAATTCAAATACAAACACAAACTCATTAAGATATAGGAAATTCTTATTGCTAGAACCAGAAATAATAACGTTAAGTTTTCACTTCCAAACAAGAAAGTTAATGAACCAAACTGTCTCAGAAAGAAAAGAAAAAGAAAGTTCTTGGTGGACTTGGATTGGTCTTGCTTCATCTTCATACAGTTGAACTCACCAAAAGGCTTGTAACACCTAATAAGCCAATCCAGAAAATGAATTCGAGCTCAGAAAATTCAAAGATTTATGGCAATCATTTGTGAGTCGTTTGCTAAAAACATTGTTGCAGGCAATCAGAACATAATTAAAGAAAGGATGGCTATGAGTAACCATGACGCACAATTCTCTCACGCAAACACACAAAAACAGTGGTAACATATGCAAATACACAAAATCAGTGGTAACAGAAAACAGTGAAGAAATTTTCGGACGTTTTCCTTGAAATATCACATAAGATGCATACCTCATTCGTGGAATTGACCACTGCATCGACCTCTAGGTTCCACGGTTGCCCACGCCACAAATAGATCTTTGAATTGATGTCATGATCGACTGGGAATCTCGAAATGGTTCCACCTAGGCCAGTGTCCATGCCCGAAGGTGCCGTAAGTGGATCCGAAAAGAACTGATCAGAAAAGGAATGATCATAACTGTCATGAGCAGACAAAGAACGCTGCTCTACATCACCCCAACGGGGAACCTGGTCAAGTGTCACCACATTGTCCCCACTATCTGTAGGCACCCCACCTCGTGGTGTAGTTGCGGTTGTGGGCCGATACATTTCTGCAATCCTAAATCCTAAAATCCTTCCAACCAATCTGCTCCACCTCAAGGTTAGCAAAACCTACTTCCTGGAAAAAAAGAACTCCAAAAAGACCTAGTTCTAAAAGAAGCCTTTTGTTCAAGTTGAAAAATTATAGTAACTATCACACACTACACTCAAAACCTTGAAGATACTAATGTCAATTCCAATTCCAAAAATCGAATGCCAAGTTCACAATTCCGATGAACGATGCAACCAAATACATGCAAAATTGAGCTCCAGCGGAGGATATCTCGTCCTGGTTAGCGCCTACCATACGAATTTTGTGATCTAAACCAACGATGCATTCTTGTTTCCTACTGCTCCTGAAAAAATATAGAAACCCCAAATTCTTGGTCACGTCTAGCATGAAGATCACGAATTCTTTAGCCTTAATCGAAGAACCTCGATCGATAAATAAAAGGGGGAAATTGGAAAGCCAATACCTCGATAAGGGGGATCAAATTTCAGAATTCCCATTACATCTTCTCATCTTCTCCTCCATTTCCTGGACACCCAAAAACACACCCAGAGAGAGAGAATTATGGCTTCAGAAAGGGACTGACAGCCGAATTCTCGTCCATTTCTCAATTTATTCGGCCAAAAAAGAAAAGAAAATGAAAATGAAAATGAAGGGGAGAAAACAAAACTTCCTTCTCAATGATTATGGCAAATTATGGAGCTATTTGATATAACTAGGGTTGGAATCGAATCGGTGTTTTAGGATTCAGATCCATTCAATGTCTTAGGATTCAGATCCACTCATGTCTCAATGTTTTCACTAACACGACACGGAAAAGTTTGTATAGTAATTCAGGGTGCGGCAACAGTAATGCTCTTTCATTTTAATGGCGACAGACTTTTTCCTGGCGTGTTAGTGAAAACATCGAGTGAATTGAGACGTGTTCGAGTTATTCTATTTTTTATATTGTTAACGCCGAAAATATGACACGTCACTCAACAAAATAAAAGAAATTACTAGGGACACGACAAAAATGAAAATATTGATGATGATGATGATGATAACTAAGATGGTTTGCGTTCACAACGTGAGTGATCAAAGAAAAACAACCTTCGTGGTTAAAGAAATAAATAATAAATATAAGAGAAATTAAATTTTAAAAAAACATCAAAGAAATAAATTAATCGAATTGTAGGACTTCTTTTGATATAGTCCTATATAAAGAAAGCATAAGGAGCTTAGAGGGCATCAGTTCATGCATCTTTGAACCAATCATTCAATTTAATCATTTTAGTTCTTTTCTATTCAGCTACATTTAGATGTATTCCTTAATTTAGACTTCCTTTTCATAAGTTCTTCCACGTGAAAGGATGACTTCTTAATTTTTTCTTTTATTATCTTTTTGTTTACTTTTTTTTTAATTCGTGATGCCTATTGTTCAAGAGGTATATGCTTTCTTGAAACCTTGCGCATGATTCACAATCCTTCTTTAGATCTTAAGAAATTGACTAAAATACTTATTCAAGGATTTTAAAGAAGCTCAAAGAATCGCTTAAGCCTTATAAAATAACCTTTTAAAGGTAGAGGTATGCTTTTCAAGCATAAATGCATTTCTTGTCACTTTTAGCATGACTTTTTTTCAAGAATGACATAATTGTTCCAACACATTCTCATCAAATACATGGGAACCCTATGGAAGAAGAAATAGTACAAGGCTTATGATAGTAGCAATCCTCTAAACTCATTAAATGCTCCTAATATTGAGCAGATAATGCTGACCCATAAAGGCAAAGATCCAATTATAATCGGCTAGACTCAACAATCATCAATATCAAATACTAGATCATTTTCATCTAATTGAGATGAAGCCGATACTCAACTGTCTTGTGGCGATTCGCCTAGTAAGGAATAACTTAAACCAAACCCTCAAGATTGGTTCAACTTCTCCATATAGGAAGAGTGTCTCCCCTTCTTCAACTCATAAAGGAATATTCTATCAATCAATTAACCACCACAAGGGAACGAGCAACAAAGTATTCTAACATTCTAATATAGATAACCAGGTTCATAATGTTTATGGGATCTCATGTCCTCCAACCAAACTTCTATATTCTACCTTATCATTTAGCATGGGCATGTGGATATGACTCATATATTATTAGATGCAATAAGAAACATTCATCACCTCACCACCTTTCTCTATTAGGCTACCTTAATTGTGTCACTAGACCAAACATCATATGAAGTTCTTTTAACGGCTTAAACCTTCACTGCATCACCAATGTCATCTGACTCCATATTAGAAAGGAGCATGAATTCAATAACCTATCACTCACAAACGGATCCTCAACATTGTCCTTGAATGAAGACAAGTATGTTGAGGGATACACAATAGGTCCCTCTCCTTCACATGGTTTCTTCTACTCCACTAATGGGTGAGAGTAAACGAGTTTTGCTAGTGGGTTAATTACTAGTATAACCACTCCCATTGCTAGAAATAAGGCCCCTCAATCTCTTGCATAGATTGAGTCATCCTACTTATCATAATCAACAAATTCTACTAATACAACCACAACTAAGCCTTTTCCTACACTAGACGAGGTCAGCTACATGGATTCTTTGTTTCCATAGAGCCCTATCATGTGACATGTTAGCAGTTAACTCACAATAAGCTAGATCATTCTTTATTGTTTCTTTCCAACACTTTTGTGGTCGTCCTCTACCTCTTTTAATACTTTCCAAATTTAGTTTTTCATACCTTCTTAAAGGTTCTTCTTTTGATCTTCTTTCTATATGTTCAAACCATCTTAAACCATATTCTCTCATTTTATCCTCTATTGGTGTCATTCCCAAATTGTTTCTAATAACCTAATTATGTATACGGTCTTTTCTTATATGACCACTCTTTCATCTCAACATCTTCATTTCTCTCACAGACATCTTTTATACATGTTGATGATTAACTGCCCAATACTCATAACCATAAAACATGGAAGGTCTAATTGTTTCTCTATAATATTTACCTTTTAACTTTAATGGTATCTTTTTTATCACAAATAATACCTTATGCTCCTTTCTATTTTAACCAACGTACATTAATTCTATGCATAACATCTCCATCAATTCTTCCATTAGTGTGAAAAATTGACTCTAGGTATTTAAAACTTTCCTTTTGGGAGATGCAATGTGTGTCAATTTTAATTTCTATGTCCTCTGAAGTAACCAAATGATCAAACTTATATTCCATATATTGTCTTTATTCTACTAAGTCGGAAGCCTTTAGTTTCTAATGTTTCTCTCTATAGTTCCAATTTTTTATTAACTTTTTCCTAAGACTCATTCACTAACACAATGTCATTTGCAAATAACATACACCAAGGTACTTCATCTTGAAAATGTTTTGTTAACTCATCAATCACCATTATAAATAAGTATGGACTTAAAGTTGATCCTTGATGTAACCCAATATTAACTTCAAAGAAGTTTGTCATTCCTTCATGAGTCCTCACACATGTTTTTGTACCATCGTACATGTCTCTTATAAGGTTAATGCATATCAATGTGATACCTCTTTTTTCTACATTCTCCAAAGAACCTCTTTCGTTACCCTATCATAAGTTTTTTCTAGATCAATTCTAATAATCTAAATGTTTTATTCTTGAGCAAAATATAAGTGAAATTACCATCCACCGGATGTGGTAAAATAATCACCAATCACCTTTGGATCCCAATGATGCAACCCTCAATAAATAAGGGACCATTAAACTACTAATAAATGCTTTTAGCATTGAATTTCAAGATCTTAATGAAAAAGTAGACCAAAAACATTACATGCTTACCTCAAGAGGGTTCAAAAGGTAAAATTCTCAATGTTTTTTTTTATGATCAAAGTATTTTGGAAAACACCTTTTTTGATTCATTATAAAATATAGAGAACTCTTAAAAAATGAATATCATAAGTTGCGGTTGTTCATTTCTTCTCTAACCATTTAGGCCTATGATAATATATAACTGAAGCTAGGATCTATTTAAAAATGAAAAGAAATACAAAAGGCATTTCTTGAAAGATACAACATGATGAATGTTTTACATATATCTTACAAATCAGTCAAGGTTTTCTTTGAAGGATTACAAAATATGATCACATGTCAAATGCAATGCACCTAATTGTAATGCGTAGCTCTCACAAAGAACTACTTCTCGGCAGAGATCAAAAGAAGGTTAGCTCATTGTTACTGTTTGAATCTCGTCAATTAGTCAACTGCACCTCTAAGATCGAGAGTACATTAACCAATCACCCAATGCTACAATCAAACGTAAAGAGGAGCATATAGTTAAGAATATTATGTACTAAAGAAATCATATAGAACCTAAATTCAGAAGAATCTAAACCTTCACATATTATAACTGTCAAAATGATTATAGACCCTTCATATACTTGTGTAGTATTCCTAAGGCAAAGGATAAGACTTCAAGTGATAAAATCCTTTCTTTCTTGACACATTTAAACCTGATAAGATTTTTGACATTCTTCTAAAAAAGTATTAGATAGCACAATACATAAGACACTCAAGGATGGTTCCTAAAGTTGGTTAACAAAGAGCTTGATACACATATTATACTATCCCTTTGCATTGTCCTGTGTACTATTACTTAAACTTTATCCAAAATATCACCATGATTGAAAAATTTGGAAACCAAAACTAGAATGGAAGCATATGATTTGAATTACTAAGAGGAAAATGTCTCTGTCTCCCTTTGTTAAAAAAAAGGCCTCCTGAGATTGCTCTAACTTACAAAAAAGTACAGGACGAGCCTCTATGAGAGAGAGTTTGTCAAGATGACTGACAAGGGAAAGCCCTAGATTACACCTCATCAATGAGGATCATATTGATATTTAGGATGCAACTCAAATAACTTTCACAATCTATGGTTCCGCTTAAGAGGGAGTAATGATACTTAACTATCCTAACAAGAAACACTAATGAGATAGAACTTGAAAATTCTCTAAAAACTCATTGTTAACTGCTTCTAAGACTATGTAGGAAGGAAGCTTGAGGAGGTCAGAGGGCATCAACAAAGAACCAATCAAGCAATCATTATTCAATTGTTTACATTTTATTTTCTTCCTTAGTCTAGATTTATCTTTTTACTACCTTCTTTTCTAAGATAATTTTCTCTTTTCTTATCATTTTGTTTACTTTCTCTTTTATTATTGACACCTATTGTATGACTGGGTTCATTCTCTTAAAACATATACATCATTCACGACTATTTTGTGGATCCCTGCCTCAAGTTTTAGAAATTGATGAAGTTCTTCCAAATTGACTAGGTGTTCTAGGATCCAATGACTCACACAATTGCTTAAGCATCATAAATAAACCTCTAAGGATATAGATCCATACCCTCTACACATCCTATAAAAACATATTAGTCTAGTGGGTTACCTTGTTAGGTTTGACTATGCTTTCCGAACACGAATAGACATTAACACCAAATAACATGACTAAAAGCACCTATTTGCCGGGACAATTTAACATTTGGCAATCGTCAAACGATTAAAGCAAGACAAAATTTCAGGTTATTCATATTGACCTATTTTTAACATTAACACGAAATCACATAGCTCAAATACAACTCTTGGCATGAATTTACCTCGCCTAGCTAGAAACTTCAAGCAATGCCATGTTACCTCTACCTATTGACCTATTTCATACTAGGTTCGATATGAGTTCTCAACGTTTCTATACCCCTTTTCTCCATATATTAAATTGGTAAGAGTGCGCCAAACCCCATCCTTCCTCTCCACAAGAATTTATGAATATATGCTACTGTATCTTCTATCCAACGTTCTACCGAGGGTTCTTTTTTTCAACAATGAGGAGAAGTTTATTATAATTATTTTTTAGCTCAGGCCAAATTGAGATGCATGTACTAGGTATCAAACTCATGACCTTCAACTTGTGAGTCGACCACCCATATTAATAATATGTTACATCTATAAGAAGACAAAAACGAAACTAGGTACATATTTGTATCACCTATCTTCATCCAATCTCTCTAGTTCCAAAGGATCCCAATATCTTTCATGTCCCTTGGTTAGGGAATAGAGATTACCTACCATTAAATTCATAGTAGTATTACTAGTGCACCCAACCGATTACATGAAACTCTTTCATCTCTTTTGATGGAACGAGAAATAAGTAGGTTGGACACGAAGTTTTAAATGCACTAGCTCGAACAAAGAAGATCATCTTTCTATGTTTGAGCTAGCAAAAGACCATGCAAATGGACTTACTTTCTTGCTCGTTGGTCGAATTGATGCTTCATTGCACAATAAATGTAAGTCATTTCTATCAACTTTATTAAGGCGAGTTATTGGTCCTCAGATAATTATCCAAAACCTTAACCATGTAATCCATCCGGCCGACTAGGAATGTTGCAATATTGTCACGACAGACGGGGACTAAACCCAAGTCGATATGGGGTTGGGATTATGCAATTTTCACTCAATTCAAGTTCAGGATAGGGAAAAGCAGATAACTTTGAGGTACGAGAGATACCCACTCCCAAAATGACCCAAACAATATATACATAATATTTTCCGTTTTATAATTTATATTTTTTACGTCTTTAAAAATCTCAACCATTTATACGAATGAGATGAATAATTAAATTAAAGTAAAGATACAAAAACTCATATAACTTTTCATACCTATAATAAATTTAGCTATCTTTTTAACTTTTCAACTCAACCGTTCACTTTTTAGTACAAACAGACAATGAAGTCGTAAGCATATTATATATATATATATATATATATATATATATATATATATATATATATATATATATATATATATATATATATATATACGGGTGTACGTGCAAGTGCTAGCACATGTGCATTATATTGAATTTCAAACTTTTAACTACCTAACCTTAATTTTTTGAATTATTTCAATTAGATACGTTTGGATTCTAATCAAAATTCTCTTGGTCTTGAAAGCACTGTGGGGCTGGATGGAGTACAGACCACGAAGGTTTAGACATGGGCCTCACTGCCATCATCTCCAGGGCCCACCACCAAAGCAGCACATGGAAACCCGGGTCCCGCGGAAGACACACAACCACCGTCCATCATTGAAAAACTACGGTGGACAGAGATGCACATATATCCACGAAGAGAAGGATAAGCTTGAAGCAGCCACTGGAATTCATGAGAGAGAGGTGACTGAAAGGAAGCATGCTTTGCTCTTCGTCTCTGCAAACGTTGGACACTCCCGTCCGAGTTTTCTCTCTTTATAGGATAAACAACACCCAGAAAGGAAGATCATCAAAAGTGAGGAGTGAAGGATTCAGTTGTTTTCTCAATGTAAAAAGAAGTGAAGGAAGGAGAAGCGAAACTGGTGGTTGCTCGCCTTCTTCTTCGCATCTGCTGCACAAAGCCTTACCCTTAGTTGCTTCTGTTTCAATCCTTCTATGGTCGATTCCAGGTACCAATCTCCAAGGGCCTGTTTGCTTCACGGAACTCTGTAGAATTGGTCAAGAACATGTTACGTTTGGCTCGATTTGGCATGATAAAGCCCTAAATGCACCAATTGATAATTCAACGTGTGTTACCTCCAATCTTATCCTGAATAATCGATCTGAATCTTCTGGTTCAGGTCAGGTAAAAACTCAGGAATTTTCTTTTCTTTACTTTTTTCTATTAATAGCTTAATCTTTTTCTTCTTATGTTATTTATTTAATCTACACTGATTTGGCCAGCTCTGCGTGTCTTTATGAAAATGGTTTGATTCAAAACTGATTTAAAGGAATTGAAGCTTCCCCTTGGAAACTACAGTAGCATGCCTATTGTTCTGAACTGAACTTACTAACCAATTCACTGTCTTGTTGGTATGCTTTTGTAGCGAATGCAGGACTGCTTTCGGGCTTTGCAGGCATAGAATCGATCCCCGGACCGCAGCTCCCTGAAATCGATTTCCTGAAGCGACTAAATGGTTGGTTCATTTCTGAACTTGAATCTTTTCCCATCTCTGCATTTTAATCAAATATTGCTTGATGAGACTTCCATTTTGAAGTTACCAACCTTTTATTTTAAGGTAGGTTCTTTTACATCAGCCATTCAGCAATTTATTTATGCATTTCATGTAAGCTTGTTAGATGAATTGAGAGAAGAACAGGGCTTGTTTGCAGCTTCTTCACCAACTTGGAATGTTGTTCATATTCAAGCAAGGTAGGCTGTCTGGCCAAGTCAAGCATGAGCTGGGTTGGACAACATGCACACAAGTTGCTTGTCGAAGTTAAAATTTCAATAATCAATATTAATATAGGGTATAACCTATAGGTTGAGACTTTCAATAATCAATGTTAATATAACCTTAAGTTTTACGAGCTTACTCTTGGTAAATAACTGCATTAGTAAATCCTTTTCTTTCTTATATATAAGAAAAGTTTAGTGAATCCTATTCATCAAAGAATTCCTATTATGTAGCAGTTTGGAAATTTCAAGATTTACTTTTCTTCTTAGTATTAATGGTCAAGAATTTGCAGTTTTTTTTTGTGAGATACCAAATGTAATTTCTATTTGATGATTGATTCTGGCTTTCATCTTTGATTCCAGAGGAAAATCAAAAGAAATATACAGAGTTTGACTCGAGATTCAAATCATCTCCATTGCTCAAGCAGCTGCTAGAAAAATCCAAGCTCAATAAAGAAAGGTAAGGATTAGCCAAACTTGCTTTTCAGGTTAGGTTCGTGTCGTGCGGAGCTTGTTCATGTTTGGTTTGTGAACTATAGGAACTTGCTATAAATGTTTGTGTGTTTGGTTCAGTTATCAGCTTGTTTAAGGACGGCAATGGGGCGGGTTTGCACCCAACCCGCAAAAACTTTGGACGGTTCAATCAAACCAGACCCGGCCAGTGGGTCGGTGGGTCTAGAAGCAACAAACCTACCCCAACCTGACCCAACCTCCACCATATTTATAAGATTTGTTATTATAGAAAACAATTAATATAATATATTCACTAAATGACCATACTAAAATCTTTATGAAATATTTTTCATCCTTAAAACATATAATATGTTGTATTCAAGATATAACAGGGTGGGTCAACTCAATCTGACCCTGGCTCCGACTCGCCCGCCACAAGAAATAGAACCTGACCTGAACACGCCCCAACCAGGCTGGGTTGGGTTGTGATTGCCATCTTTAGGCTCATTCAATTAAGTACACACCATTAATCGGCCTTATTTTGAAGGCTGCGCTCATTTATCAGCCCTAGGTATAACTTTGTTTCGAAGTCGAACATGAGGTATGTTTTGTTCTCTATTTTGGCAGAAACCGACAGCAAATTCTGGATAAATATTGTGAGCGTGGAGCAGAATGGGGTGTGGGCGATTGCTCAACCGAAGGAATGAAACCTGATGAAAGGGAAGCATTCATTAAGATACTGAAGGAAAAGAGCACTGCAAGATGATATATATGAAAGATGCATTCTTTTGTTCTCGAAGCAAAATTTTCCTTTTCTACTAAAGTCAAGGAAGGCATTTTTAAAATTTGTAAAATTGAAAAGGAAGCCCTAAAACCACCAAATGTTGTGACATGTTTTCTTCTTTTTATTCTTTGGTGTTACTGTTGGATCAATTTTGATCGGTTCTCCAACCAAGTACCATAATCTATTCATTTCGTTGAAGTTAAACTTATAAGTTTCTCTCTCTCTCTCTCTCTCTCTCTCTCTCTCTCTCTCTCTCTCTCTCTCTCCACATGCATACTTTTGCTTGCCAACACCGTTTCATGCTCTCTCTCTATATATATGTATGTGCGTATATATATATATATATATGTATGTATATATATATATATATGTATGTATATATATATATATATGTATGTATATATATATATGTATGTATGTATATATATATATGTATGTATATATATGTATATGTATGTATAAGTCATTGCTAGCGCTAGCCTATGGTCAACAAACTTAGAAATGGGAGAAATAGCATGAAAAAAGTTATATACTTCCTTTCCCACATGGAATGGTTGTTTGTACCTCTAACACAATATATATATATATATATACACATATATATATATACATACATATATATATATATATATACATATATATATATACATACATATATATATATATATACATATATATATACATATACATATACATATACATATATATACATATACATATACATATACATATATATGTATATACATATACATATATATGTATATACATATATATACATATACATATATATACATATACATATATATACATATACATATACATATATATACATATACATATATATACATATACATATACATATATATATATACATATATATATATATATACATATATATATACATATATATATATATATATATATGTATGTATATATACATATATATATACATACATATATATATATATATATGTATATATATATGTATATATATATATATATGTATATATATATATATATATGTATATATATATATATATATGTATGTATATTATCTTGCACACCTTAGACTAAGCACTCATGCTCTTGATTTATTTTTGGACAGTACAGGTGACATTCATAAAGTTATAAAGGTATTTTAAGTACTTTATTACGCTCATGCAACTCAAAAATAATGTGGAGGCATGAGTGCTTATCGTTTAGAGTGTGCAAGATCTAATCACGCAACTCAAAATAAAGTGGAGCGATGAGTGCTTGGTGTTAGACTGCGCATGATCAAATCATTCTCTCTCTTTATATATACAGAGAGGGGGAAAAGTCTTAGTTGCATAATATTTTTTGGTGCATAATCTTACGCAATTATTTTCATTATTCTATATTTGAGATTAATGGTGAAGACCTAAATTATAAATATCATTAAAATTTTGTACTTCATAAAATACAAAATAATTAAAATCTTCACCATTAATGTTAAAGATAAAATGGTGAAGATGTTTATACAAGATTATGCATCAAAAAATATTATGCATATAACACTCCCCTCTCTCTCTCTCTCTCTCTCTCTCTCTCTCTCTCTCTCTCTCTATATATATATATATATATATATATATATATATATATATATATATATATATATATATATATATATATATATATATGTATGTGTGCGTGTCAGACAGGTAGAGTACTTTAGGAGTACCTACCTTGGGATCTCCATCGTTGGATCAAGCCAGGCCAATGTATGTATGTGTGTATACATATATATACATGTGTATGCATGTGTGCCAGACAGGTAGAGTACTTTAGGAGTACCTACTCTCGGATCTTCATAGTTGGATCAAGCCCGGCCAACGATCAAAGTGTGAATAAAAAGAGAATACTTTTTCTACAAACATCCTTGCCATTAATCAGACTCTATCCAATGGTCAAGAATCCGAAAGTAAGTATTCCTAGAACACCCTAGCATTTGTAAAATACATACATATTTTATTTATGATATATACATATGTGTGTGTACGGGTTTGTATGTGCCCGCCTATATGTTTGCGCGTCACCTTGGGAACTTTAAGCAGATGCCAGTACTAAGAATTGAACTTGATTCATCACCATCTAATGCATAACAGTGTTCTCACGAGTTTAAACATATAGACTTAAAGTTTCTAAACAGTATAACAGTCGTGAACCAAGCGTTTGAAGAAATGCCTGTTAGAGCTTCCATGGTAGGGATTTCTTCTGTAGAACCGGACTCAAAATAATGGTGAAACATGGGCTGTGCACCCAAAAGGGCCTTCAATCAAATGAGTAGTCCTGCACACAACGAGATTTTTCCTCATTTCTCATTTATATCTTCACAACCAAGCCCTTATATAAGCACAGGGTTAGACTTGAGAACTCCGTTTGAGCGGCCTTCCAGCTTGATGATGTTGAGAATCACAAAGCACCTATAAGCTAAAAGGAAAAACCTTAGAGGCTGCAACTAGAACTAAAGCTAGGAAAGTAAACAAGAATGAAGTGTGGCGAAAGCTTGATTTCTTTGTTGATTGATTCGTGTTTTTATGTCCTCTAACCTCTCTTTTATGGAACAGTAAAGACGATTCTAGAAGATCTTCACCTTCAGGTTTTTGCACTTTGTGGTTGTTTTCGTGCTTTAATTCTCCTCTCGATTTACCTCTGATTTTCTTAATGGATTGCTCATGAGCTGATGATAGGTACTTTTGTGTGGTTCCTATCATTACTCGAGTCGTTTCTAAGTCCCTATTACTTGTGTCGTTTCTGAGTCTCTCGGGTTCATCTAAAAAGCACAGTATACGGTGAAAATGAAAAAGCTAAAGAAAAGAGCATACCCACATAAAAGTAGTATTCAGTAATGAATAATTAATGAGTAATACAAAATACAAAATATTTCCTTAATACAGTAAACTTGAAGAGAAAAAGAAGAAAAGCTTAGCAGTGAGCCCTTTTGTGAGTCAAATGACTCAAATCAAATGAATTATCAATTTCTCACGGTGGGTGAGAATTGAAATCCAAGGGGTGCCGAATAAGATGCCCTGGCATCCAATAAGAATTCATGAACATTGTTCAGTTGTTCACCATGTTTAATCAATGGCCGGCCTCAAAACTCAATGGAATCATGGAGTGCACATGAAAAACGCCATCAATCTAACATGATTGTGTGCACCAGAACATCAAGATTATTCCTCGGCTAAAAACACAGAGAGAGAAGTGAGAACCTTCAAAATCTCTGGATGACCGTTGCCTTGACGGTGATCCATCCAGTAAATGGTCGCTCATCACTCATCGCTGATGAGAGCACAGAGAGAGAACACAACATCCAGCCACATAACTGAATACTGAATAGGTTTAGAAATTAAGAGTTTACAATCCTTATTTTGAAATTTGAATTAGGTCGGCTTATATTTATGTGGGTCGACCTGATCCAACTTTAACAGGTACAGATACCATATCCAAATGAGGGTATGCATACAGATATATATCCAGGAGTACCAGTACATGTTCATGTGTATCGATACGTGTATTCATACCTGATACATACTTGATAGGGTATGCAAACCTAATTGTCATACTCGTGCATCAGAGCAAGACACTAATATATATATATATACACTAATATATACAAAGAGAGATACTATACAATCTCACATTGCTTATGATCAATGATAAAGTGGTCATCAAGATACCATCCTTCGTCACATTTAATGCAGTGGCATAAACGATACGATCACCACTGTCTATACGAGCATAGTGTGCATGAGAGTGTCAGGCAACTCCCCTTTTCCATTATCCCTTTTGAAGCACAGAATTGGTTCAAGATCGCCGAGCGTGAGGGAATGCTAGACGTTTGGTAAATTCTAAATTTAGCTTCACTTCACTTCGGCCGTTCGAAGCCCCCCACGCTGACTCCCCCTTTCTCTCGAGAAACTCAAGCCCCTCCTTATCTACTAACGGTGGTTACAGTTTTTGAAACCCTATATTTTTTGTTTTTTCTATATTTGCTGGTTTTTCTTATTTTTTGTTTATCGGATGGATGTGGAAATTATGTGTTTGATTCTAGCTTTTGCGCGTTTGCTGTCCATTTTCTTCTGATAAATTTGCCGTCGAGATATGTTTATTGCTTGCCGAACCTACATTTAATTCTAAACAAGAATAAAGCCTTCAACTTCTCACCCGATGAAACCCAATTTTCTATTGTGATAACTAATTTAAGCTGAAGGGATTCTGTGAACGGAGTTATTGCATGTTTGAAGTGTTGGTGGTAGTTTCTTTTGTGTGGTGGTTTTAGGATGCCTTTATAATAGTCGGCAGGGATTTTTATATGTTTGAATTCATGTTTTTCTCTAGAAACGGACAGAATTCTTGCATCTCTGGTTGTGTGTATGCCTCTTTCATATTCATTTACATGGTCATTTGATACTGAGTCGATTATACATCTATAACTATTTATCAACCATTCGTTAGATCGTTTAATCCAATACATGATATTTGTCCCTTGCATTCGGATATAATTGAATTCTTCCTGTTTTTTTTGTGCAATGACAGCAGGCAATGCTACTTTCACCAGTTAGGAACATTGCTAGTTGAACATAGCGCATGTTGGTGTCCATGGTATTGCTGCCAGCCTGCAACTAATTCAGGGTTTCTAAACCAGTCGCCATTTTGTCTTCGGTAGGAAATGTATTTGACCTTTAACCTTTTGGAACTTCACATATAACGAGTGTTTCTACTGCGGCTTCACACCGTCTGTTTGGTTGTGTAACTATCTTTGGGCTAAACAGCATCTTTCGAGCTTTTCATGGGAGACGTGCTGAAAAATGAGGACACTTGAACCGTGTAATATCATCCCTGAGAGAAGTGAGAAGCTTCAGGTGTTCCATTCCCGATCAAGTACCAATAATGAACAAATCACACTGCAAAACAATACTTTCACTGTATGATAATAAGTTGAAAGCATGTAAAACAAATTTAGAGGTCGAACTGGGGGATTTTGAGTCCACAATTACACAAGAACCATAACCAAGCCACTAAAATCACATGAAAATGTGAAACTCATGATAGAAAGGAAACGAAATAAGAAGCCAGCAGCCCCTCATTAAGAAACGCTCGCCAAATTTACTGTCATCACTGTACTTCTGTAGAGTTGTACATCTACTTGTCGACAACAAATCTCTGTCCAATGGAGGAAATACTTGAACCGAAGCGTCAATCGGAAGGTCATGCACGAAAAACTTTGGCAGTGATACGGCACAAAGCAATAAGTTCAAAGCCGATCAAGAGGGCGAGCGAGATTGTGGGTTTGTGTCTCCTACTCTTTTCCTCTGTTTCTCAAAGCAGAAACAATAATTCAAGGCAGAGAGATGGATGTTACCTAAAAGTGATCCTTTTATTTTGCTAAGCCCTTTGCATTATCTCTTCTCTTCCCGCTTTCTCTGAAAAAACTCAGCCCCCTCCCTATCCATCGAGGGTGGTGATAGACAGTTTTAAGTCTTTATCATTTCTATTTTTCTTTTATTTGCTGGTTTTTCTTATTTATTATTTATCGGTTTGGATGTGAAAATCTCTTGACGTTCTTATTTATCATTTCTATATATGTATATACATACGACAGGATTCTTGACTCAAGACATCCTTCTCCACGTGTCAAAGAGCACCAAAATTGTCGTGTTTGAATGGCCACCCTGAGCAATGGCCTCCCGGGCTTTCTCCTTCACGCCTTCGGCTCGTTCCAGTTTCGAACGATGACGTCTTAAACCACTTAAACATCAATTCTCTTGTTAGAATTGAAAAGAATATTTTAAAATTACAACAACAATAACTAAACATTTTCCCATACTAGATGGGGTCGGCTACACGAATTCTTTGTTTTCACATAGCCCTATCATGTGCCATGTTAGGAGTTAACTCACAATAAGCTAAATCATTCTTTATTGATTCTTTCCAACACTTTTGTAGTTGTCTTCTACCTCTTTTAATACTGTCAAAATCTAGTTTTTCATATCTTCTTAGAGGTTGTTTTAGATCTTCTTTTTATATTTTCAAACCACCTTAAACGATATTCTCTCATTTTATCCTCTATTGGTGCCACACATAATTTATATCTAATAACCTCATTATGTATACGGTCTTTTCTTGTATGACCACTCATCCATCTCAACATCTTCATTTCTGTCATAGAAATCTTTTGTACATATTGATGATTAACTGTCCAACACTCATAACCATAAAACATGACAGGTCTAATTATTGCTCTATAATATTTACCTTTTAACTTTAATGGTATATTCTTATCACAAAGAATACTTGATGCTCTTCTCCATTTTAACCAACTAGTATTAATTCTATACTTAACATCTCCATCAATTCTTCCATCACTTTGAAAAATTGGCCCTAGGTATTTAAAACTTTCCTTTTGGGGTATGCAATATGCACCAATTTTAATTTCTATGTCCTCTGAAGTAACCAAATGATCAAACTTTCATTCTATATATTATGTCTTTGTTCTATTAAGTCGGAAGCCTTTACTTTTTAATGTTTTTCTTCATAGTTTTAATTTTCTATTAACTTTTTCCTTAGACTCCTCCACTAACACAATGTCATCTGCAAATAACATACACCAAGGTACTTCATCTTAAATATGTTTTGTTAACTCATCAATCACTATTATAAATAAGTATGGACTTAAAGATGATCCTTGATGTAGCCAAATAAAGAAATATGTCATTCCTTCATGAGTCCTCACACATGTTTTTGTATCATCGTACATGTCTCTTATTAGGTTTATGTATGCTAATGGGATACCTCTTTTATCCAAGGTTCTCCAAAGATCCTCCCTCGGTACCCTATCGTAAGCTTTTTCTAGATCAATAAATATCATATGAAGGTCTTTCTTTTTTGCTCTAAAATGTTTCATAAGACGTCTCCAAAGGTGAATCGCTTCAACAGTAGATTTGTTTGTCATGAATCAAATTTGATTCTTTATTGTACTCGATACTTGCCTTAACCTATGTTCAATAATTCTTTCTCATAATTTCATAGTATGGTTCATTAACTTGATATCTCGATAATTCATATAATTCTGAATGTCTCTCTTGTTCTATATATGGGTATAAGTGTACTCACTCTACATTTCTCAGGCATCTTTTGGTTTCTTCATATTTCATTAAATAGTCTTCTGAGCTAAGTGATTCTTGTTTTTTCTTAGGATTTTCTAAACTTTATAGGAATATTGTTTGGTCCTACCGATTTACCACCCTTCATATGTTTAACAGTCTGAATACGTCGATAGAAATTATGGTTCATATACTTTTTTGATTTGGATAATTCTCCTAAGCTAATACTAACTTATTTATTTTCATTAAAAGCTTATAAAAATAGTTTTTTCATCTATTTCTTATATCATCATTTGCCAATATAATTTTTTCATCATCATCTTTTAAGCATCTAATAGAATTAAGATCCTTAATTTTCTAATCTCTAGCCCTAGCTATCCTAAAAATATCTCTTTCACCCTCTTTTGAGTTGAGTTTTTTTTATATAAATTCTCCAAAAATTTAGCTTTTGCTTCACTAACGGTCTTTTTGCTTCCTTATAAGTCTCTAAAGTTTCACTAGTTTTCTTAACATAATGTAATTTGTAGCATACCCTCTATCACTCTACCACCAAGCTTCCTTTTGTACCGGTACACCTCCTTTAGATTCACCTAACACATCTTTCGCCACTTTTCTAATATGTATAGGTATATTATTTCACACATCACAAGGTGTACCAACATAATTCTAAGCATCTCTTTGAAGGACTTTCTGTTTAAATATACCTTCTTTCTCGTTTTTGAGGTTCCATTATTTAGTCTAAATAGCTCGATGCACTCTTTTCTTCTTTATCAATTCTTTTACTTATAAATCCATAACTAAAAATCAATGTTGGGTGGTTAAGCTTTCTCTTGAAATTACCTTACAATCTTTACAACACGCTCTATCTTTTTTTCTACAAATAAAATAATTAATTTGTGTTTGTGATAAGCAACTCTTATAAGTAATTAAATGTTCATCTCATTTTTGAAGATTGTATTCACTATAAAGAGATCAAATGTCCTAGCAAATTTTAAAATCTCCCTACCTTCCTCATTTATATCCCTAAAACCAAAGTTTTCATGAATACCTTGATATCCTAATGCCTCTTTACCGACATGTCCATTTAAGTCTCCTCATAAACAAATCATCTCCCTTTGTGAAATTCTTTGAATTACCTTATCTAACTCTTCCCAAAAAGTCGTCTTTATACTATCTTCTAGTCCTACTTGGGGTGCGTAAATACAAACTATATTCAAAACTTCTTCTCCTAACACTAATTTCAACGTAATGATTCAATCACCATATCGTTGTATGTCTACTATACTATCCTTTAAATCTTTATTTATGATAATACCAACTCCGTATCGAGCCTTTTCATTACTTGAGTACCATAATTTAAAACATTTATCCTCAATCTCCTTTGTTTTTTCTCTAACCCACTTTGTCTCTTGTAAACATAAAATATAAATCTTTTTTCGAATCATAGTATCTACCACCTCTATTAGCTTATCGGACAATATTCCAATATTCGAAGAACAAATACGAATCTTATTATCTAAGACTAGATTTCTTACCCCCTACATTCATCTATATTGAAAATACGAAGTTATTTACTACATTCAGGCGGCAATGTAGCGAAACTAACTTCTTTACCCAAACCTGTTCATGATGTGGAAACCTTTTCTGTAATTGATTCACTACATCTAGATGAAAATATAATGACCCTTGCTAACTTTTCACTACGTTCGGGATTTGTAGCGGCAACGCAATGCTCATATGTAATCTATAGTATAAAAATCTGATAAAGTTTTACGTTGGTTGTCGAAAGCCTAACACAACCCTCCTCCTTTATTCGGGATTGGGACCGACCATGTAAGGGTGATCCCTTACATGAGTGGAGTTAAAAAATATATTGTAAAATAAAAAAATAAAAAAAATAAAAGTACAAGACCGGTAGTTTAGAATCATTGCAGTTAAAATTTTTTATCGCCAAAACAAAAGATTGGAAAACCCCATGAGAAGTTCTTTTTTTTTCTAAAACTGAATGGGAGCAAAGTATTTATGAAATTTTTTCTCAAAACGGGTAAGAGGGGTGTTAACCTAAACTTGACTCTAACCCACCCGAAGTCCTCGTGATAAACAAAATTAATCCGACCCCATGCCTTTGTGGGACGGGTTTCGAACCTTGAGTAGAGTTGAGATTGTTATCCACGTGCTCACACTCCATCGAACGAGTAACAAAATCGATACACTTTTTTTATAAGAGAAGGCTGAAACCAAACACACAAGACCGCACCTTATGAGAGTCAAACTCCTTAGCACCCACCGTTGAGATAAAACTATGCGTGCTCAATCCACACATAAAATTGAATGGTTGTCCTTTTGAGAGGAAAAAAACAAAGAAACATTTGAATGGCTGTTTCTTTGGTGACACCTTACAGATGCATTCATGATCTAAGTAAATTCCGCAATAATGAATGAAATTTATTATACAACCAATCCTATATCACACCAACAAGAAATAAAACAGGACGGACTCTCAAGGCGTTAACCCACCTACTAGGGCTCTTGACTCTACCGGATGCTGGGTGTGAGTTCGATTCTACGCGAACCTGGTTTTAACCTCAGCATTGTACAAAAAATATTAAAGAATTCATTTGAAACACTTTGAGCAATCTTTGCTTTCAATAAGACAACCATGGAACATATATAGAGAGAAGGGAGAACTTTTAGCCTATTAATGTTTGCACGAGTACGATCACATAAACGACACAAAGACATAAATCATCTAACAAAGTTTACATAAACAACACAAATCATCTAATAAAATTTTGGTACGAAAACTTTCAATAGCTCCCAGTTTATATATATATATATAATATACACGACAGGATTTTTCGCTCAAGACATCCTGCTCCACATGTCAAAGAGCTCCAAAATTGTCGTGTTTGACTGGCCACCCTGGGCAATGGCCTCCCGCGCTTTCTCCTTCACTCCTTCGGCTCGTTCCCGAACGGTGGCGTCTTCCATCCACTCTTTCAAACGCCGGCCGATCTCGTCCCCCTTCACCAAACCTCCCTCAGCTCTCCAACTCCTCTCCCAAACGCCGCTCCCGCTTCCCTCCACCACCATTGCATTGAACATTTGATCGCCGAACTGAGGCCAAGCAAACACCGGCACGCCGTGCCACACGGCCTCGCTTACTGAGTTCCATCCGCAGTGACTCACGAACCCACCGACGGAAGAGTGCCCCAAAACAAACGCTTGATCCACCCACTGGTTCACAAGCAACGCCCTCCCCTTCACTCTCTCTACAAACCCATCAGGCAGCACGTTCTCCAATCTTGTTTGTCTATGATCTTCGTCTTCATCACCCATAAAAATTTACACCCTGATTTCTCTAATCCGTCGGCCAACTCCTTGATCTGCTCGGGGCTCAATGCGTGTCGACTGCCGAAGCTGACGTACACAACAGATTTCTTCTCTTGTTCGTTCAACCACTGTCTGTATTCGTTGTGACGGTCAAGGTTGTTTTGATCAATACCTCCGTTGAGCGTGTGGAGACCGATAAAAGGGCCGATGGGGAACAGCTTTGGCATCCTTGGTATGACTTTTCCGTCGTTCAAGGCGTCTATGGAGCGGGATTCTAGTTTGTGGAAGGTGTTGACGAGAACCCCATCTGCTTTGGTGAGTGCTTGGCAGTTCTTGATGAGTTGATTGGTGAATATGTGGGTGGGGATCTTGAGCACCGGCGGGAAGCAGAAAGATGGGAATTCTCCGATCCCTGGGATCTTAACATCGTTGGCAGTATCGCAGGAGTTGCCGGACGGAGCGGAGACGTTCGACAGATAGACGTTGAAGCCGAGCATGGTGGCGGAGGATGTGAAGAGGACGTAGTTGGGGATTTCGAGCTCCAAAGCTATGTCACAAGTGCAAGAAATGAGAGCTATGTCTGAAACAAGCGCAGAGATCTTTGTGGTAGATTTTAAATTTCGCAGGAGAGGGTGAAGCGCGTCTGAGGATCGACGGATGGCTTCGTACTGAAGAAAGAAAGGGTCGGTGGTCTTGTTGACGGAGGGATCGGAGTTCAGGGAGAGTGGATCGTATTGCAGGCATCTGATGGACGGATAGGATGAGAGTAAACGAGAGATGTGATTGGATTCGGCGTCGGAGATGGTAGAGTTGGTAGTGATGAAGACGACGGTGAAGCCGTGGTGACAGAGAGTAGCGGCGAGGGTGACGAAGGGTGAGAGATGGCCCATGCCTGCGCCAGGCAGCAACGCAACGCATGGATTCGCGTATTCACCCATTTGCCAAGAGAAGTTTACACTCTCAAGCGGATGTAGAAGAGGGTGATGGGAAGTGATGATAAAGGAGGAGTTATAGATACGAGTCATAGGCCCTAGCTACCATCCTAGCTAACCCCGCAGCCCTCGTTTGATCTGGAACGTACATCTAAGGTTCGGACGGCATGGCTTGTAGAAAATAATAGACCCTTCGCACTGTCACCCAGCGAGTTATGGTGACGGGCATGTCAACAGCTCTTCCAACAATCCACAAACACGCATCTTCTTTTTCTATATTACGGAAGGATGTAACTCGCGATTCATAAAAGAATTAAACGATAAACAAAAGAGATAATCAATATTATATGGAGGTCTTTTTATTTATCAATAGTTGATTGAATACAAGAGCTTTGTTGATAAGTTCACGCGACGCCACAATGATGTTGTTTGACAGTTTAATCAACTTGGTATCCAATTCTATGATTAAACGAAGAAGAGGATCAATAAGAGAGTCCTAGAGTTCCATCTTGTTCTCGCTTAGACTTCTCTCCTAAGCACTCTCAATACATAAGGGTCGAACTCCTAGAAACCTGGCTTATTTTTATAGACCAAGAATTCTCTTGTTCCTTAATCCTTGGACCTAGTGATCTCATCCGAAAAAACTTCGGTTTCAAATAAGAAAACTACAAGATACTTTTATGAATTCTTTTTCAAAACGGAAATTTCAATCTAATACCAAGAAGGTATTAATAATTTCCTACTTACCCAACAAGATGCAATGCGGAGATATAAATCTATATCAAAATCATAACCAAAATTAAGGCTTATCTCACATTAAGTGCATTTGATTTGGGTTTGATTCCTTGAAACCCGTGGGATGGGGCGGGTGTATATCGAGGATTCTAGGACAGGATGGGTATGGATGGAGTGAAAACTCGTCCCACCCTATTCCGTTGTCATCCCTAATTTGACTAGATGCATGTGACAATTAAGAAAGAGAAGAGTCTACCGTGTTAGGTCAAGCTTTTAATACAATGCAAAAATTAAGAAATAATGTTAAATGACTTTAAATAAGTGGTTAGTTTCATTTCTTATGTAGTTGAAGCTTAAAAAGTATGGAATCTTAAGGGAAACAATTAGATAGGGACAATTCAGATTGTTAGGAGGCTGAATGTGAAAATGATGATAAGAGGAGGATCTAAATTTGAAAAGTACCAAAAGAATAAGGTTCGATCATGATAATTCTACAGACACGCATTTAGGGAAGGGTAGCTGGCAGCAAGACTCGTGGTGAAGTGAGCTGCTGCTCGTGCTTGGTGGTAGTTGGCATGCGTGGTTGAGAATTGCAGGTCAGTTGATCCAGGCCCATATTTAAATAAGATCTCAGGCGACCGTCCTCGTGATAGACCGATACACATGGATCTGGCTTTTATTACTAGCATCCCAAATGGATTTGGATTAAAACCAGATCCATAAACAAGCCAGTTTGGTTAGGGGACGAAGGCTCGTCGTAAGAAAGAATCAGATCACATAAAATGCAACTAAGATATCATGATATAATAGTTCAACGCAGGTGAAACTTGTTGAACAATGGCAAAAGTTAGACAAGGTTTAGGAGGATGGTACGGGAGGTTTGGTTGTTTCGATGAAAGAAAGGAGCACCAGAGCTTATAATCTTTTAAATATTTCGATAAGAAAAGTAGGATGAAAGGTATAATGTAGTCAAGGTTTCCATTTATTAAAAAATGATTATGAAGGAGACGCATGATTCAATGCATGCCGGAATCCAGCTCAAATGCCACACGAGCTTAAAACTCACAACTAAAGGATCTCGAAGAGAGCAGGAGGTTATGTTTAGTTCGCTTTAAATTTGGTTTGGATTCTCAAATTTTGGTGTTTACAAATCAAATTCTAGAACGTGGGCTGCTAAAACAAACATGAAAATCAGATCCACCTCTACTAATCCAGCTTCAACGAACTTAAACAGAAACGAACTCTCTACTTGAAAGAATTCGTTTCTCTTCTAAATGAGTGAAAGGGTTTATATGAAAGAACGAATCTTTCTCCCTCTTCCCGCCCGTGTGTGTGTGTGTGTGTGTGTGTGAGAGAGAGAGAGAGAGAGAGAGGTGTTTGCCACATGCAGCTGCCCGCCCATATCGTATCCATGTCCATGTGTCGTCCGGGTGACTAAGCCAACACTGCACCCAAGTGAAGTATTTGTGGCACAGCATAATGGAATTGCCGTTGCAGCAGAAATGATAAGGGAGCATCACAAAACCAGATTCGTTCAAAGAGAACATATTAATGAGAGAAGCAACTAAGGCATGATTCAAACTAAAAAACATAAGCTATTAAAAAAGCAACCAGAACTTGCAGTTTCCAGAGACAACAGAACTTGAACAATCAACATTTTGAGCAAGATACATGTTATACGAACTTTTGAGTTGCAGAGTCAGGAATATAGAGCATCTGTTGAGATAAGATTGAAAGAAATTCCATTTTCTTGGAGGCGCTCTTGCAGATTGGTCGGCCCGAAAGCAATCCCAGGAGTAAAAACACCACCTTTTGGAAGGTTTTCTCGCTGTTCTAGTAGAATAAGAGCACATTGCACCAGAGCTATAGGTGTGGTCACATACCCGATTTCTGGTCCTGAAATCCTAGTTATAATTTGCTTGTCTGGCTTTCCACTGATCTTGCTTTCATCACTGTATCCGTGTCCGATGAACCACATCTTGAAGGAAGCACTTCTCACCTCTTCCTCTGTAGGTCCTGTTCGTCTGAACAAACCAAAGGTGAAAATTTCTGGATAGTTCACTATAAGATTGCGGGTAAACTGAAACTTGCCAAAGGAAGCAATGGCAATGCCAGCCAAAATGGTAGGTATGAGCCCCCAAAAAGACTTGAATCCCAACTTCACACCAAAATAACATGGCCTAATCGTGGACCAGAAATTTTCTCTTCTCTTGATCTGCTCTTCACTTTCATTAGCTCCTGGAACACCATGTGGATTCTGTGCCAAAGTTGTGAGCGTCCTTTTGACAACAGCAGCATCTGCTGAAGGCAATCTCACGGCCCACAGACCCAAAGGATTTTCGTGTTCGATTGGTCCTCCTCTGCTTGGTGGTGGGCCTGGGATCTGCAATGGAGCACAAGGTTAATAGCTTCCTCCCCCCCTCTACACACACATCCAGACGCACACAAGCGTGCAAGTATAGATGATTGAGAATGAGGATGTAACTCAGCGAGCAACTATTGAGCATCAAGGAAAAGTCCAATACAAAAGAGTAAAGTCTCAACGTGTAATGAATCCTCAATAGAGATTTCATGTCCAAATACCAGATAGAATAAGATTCTATAAAGTCACCCTGATCTATATGACCATATAACCGGGCTAACACTTTCTGTGTCTTCATGCATCATCAATAAAGGAGAGCTGCATTAAGAGTCGACAACCAGCATAGAAGTATACACTACTGGATCTTTTATCAAGAGGTATGATCTTTCTAGTACTATTGCACAAGATCCCATCATAACTCACAAGTTAAGCATGCTTGAGTGAGAATAATACTATGATGGACCTCCTAAGAAGTTCTTGTTTCCTATCCTCTAGACAATCCCATAATGTGCGAGGCTAGTTTGAGATTAAGGTTAAGATCAGTGTTGTCCGTATCGCATCGTGGGCCACCACGATACGATACGGGCCCCCGTATCGCAGGTGCGGGCGTATCGCACCGTATCGTGCGATACGGCCCGTATCGTGCGATACGGCCCGTATCGCACGATACGGTGTGTATCGCCCGTATCGTACGATACGGGCGATACGCCCTGGGACCCTTATAAAGGGTCCCGGCCCGAGAGAAACCCGCGATTTTTCGCGGGTTTCCTCTCTCCTTTTGGGTTCTTCAAGTTCCCTAAGAGTCGGTTTTCGCCTCCTTGGTGTTCAAAGCTCTAAAATCGTGCCCTACGGTGTCCGTCCAAGCCTCCAAACTCGGATTTAGGTATATTTTTAATGTTTTTTTCCTTTTTTTCCTTTATATTTATTGTTTTTTGTGTTATTTTGGGTTTTTTTTTTGAATGACAAAATATGAAGTTATTAAGTGTGTGTATACGATTTTTATTGCATTCATGAAGTGGGAGACACTCGATTTGAGTGTTATTTGAAGATTGGGGGATTTACGAAGTGCTTTTATTTTCAGGTTTTTGTTTGAATTAAAGTACTCCATTGAGATGGCAGGAAGGGGTGGTAGAGACTCTCATTCAAAGTCTGATGATCCGGCATGGCAGTGGGGTATACCAGTTGAGGGTTCAAGGTTAAAAATCAGATGTTTATTTTGTGAAAAGGTGGTTAGTGGTGGAATTTCAAGGTTGAAACACCACCTAGCAGGGACCAGGAAAGAAGTTGCTCCATGCACAGGCAGAGTTAGAAGTGTGCCATAAGGTATTAAATGGCAATGCTTGCAGATGATTGAGAGCATACAGGAAAGGAGACAACAAAAGGATGATTTCCAGATGTGTGAAGAAGCTGATGATGCTACTGCCACTGGAGTTGGATTCACTGATAGTTTGCCTTCAAATACTAGAACAGATATTGGTAGTAGCAGTTCGCGAGCACCTAGCAGAGGAAAGAGGGTTGCATCTGAAGACTTTGGAGGTGGCAGAAGAGGAAGTTCAGGAAGGAGTAGAAGAAGAGCTTCTTCTTCTAGCATATATTCGTTCTTTCCTCCTTCCACTACACCTGGTGCTCAGCCAGGAATTCGTGCTGCTATGGCTTCAGAACAACTGCACGATCAAGCAGACCTTGCAGTGGGCAGATGGTTTTATGATGCATGCATTCCATTTAATGCAGCAAACAGTTTTCATTTTCAAGCAATGGCAGATGCAATTGCTAACATTGGTCCAGGATACAGGATGCCCTCTTATCAGAAGTTGAGAGGGAAGATATTAGATCAGACCGTGATTGAAGTGCAGCAATACTGTTCGACTTTGAGACAATTGTGGAAGGAAACAGGATGCACTATCATGGCAGATGGATGGACCGATAGGCGAGGAAGGACATTGCTAAACTTTCTTGTATATTGTCCTAAAGGACTCATGTTTTTGAGATCTCTAGATATGTCAGAAGAGAGGCACACTGCAGAGATCCTACGAGAGGAATTTGATAAGGTTATACAAGAGGTTGGGCTAGAAAATGTAGTCCAATTGATTACATATAATCCAGCTAACTACAAAGCAGCCGGAAAGGAGTTAGCTGATATTTATGGGACTTTCTACTGGACACCATGTGCAGCCCATTGTTTAGATCTCATCCTCGAGGACATCGGTGAGATGGATGAAATAAAGGCAACAACTGAGTGTTGCCAAGATATTACAAAATTTATTTACAACCATGCATTTGTTTTATGTATGATGAGGAGATACACAGAAGGTGCAGAGCTTCTTCGCACAGCTGCAACTCGGTTCGCAACAAACTTCTTATCTGTACAGAGTATTGTGAGACAGAAGCAAGCTTTAAAGAGAATGTTCTCCTCAGATGAGTGGCAACAATTTGCAGAGTTGCCACAAAACAGAAGGAACAGAAAGTTAAATGAGATTACAGAAACGGTTTTTAGAAGTTCATTTTGGAATGCATGTATCAGATTATTGAAAATTACTTGTCCTTTAGTGAAAGTTTTGAGATTGGCTGACAGCGAGGAGAAACCATCTATGGGCTACCTTTATGAATCCATGGACAGGGCAAAAGAAGCAATTAGAAATAACTTTAATGGAAAAAAAAGAGATTATGTGCTCGTGTGGAAAATAATTGATAGTAGATGGAATAAACAATTGCATCAGCCTATTCATGCAGCAGCCTACTATCTAAACCCATCATTGAGGTACTCAGCAACCTTCAAAAGGGACGGTGAGGTTAATCGAGGAATCATTGAATGCATCGACAGATTAGTCCCTGATGAGAGCATAGTAGATGCGATACATCGAGAGATGGAGATATATGATAATGCTCTTCACTTGATGGGTTTGCCTGTTGCAATTCGCAACCGCTCTACGATGCGTCCAGGTACATTGTTTATTTTCATATTTAAGTTGCATCTTACATTACTGTGGATTATTATGTCTCTAATGTTTATATTTTTTTTACAGATGTTTGGTGGAACAGGTTTGGAAGTGATTGTCCAAACCTTAGAGATTTTGCAGTTAGAGTCTTAAGCCAAACCTATAGTGCAACAGGTTGTGAAAGAAATTGGAATGTTTTTGAACACATCAATACAAAAAAGCGCAACAGGTTGGAACACAAAAGGCTTAATGATTTGGTTTATATTCGTTGTAACATGCGCCTTCGTGAAAGGTAATGTTGTATTACTTTCAAATTTTCAATTCGATATTATTTAACTTCAGTTTTCAATTGTTAATATTACTTACTAATTGTTTATCTTTGTTTGTGTCGTAGGCAATTAAAAAAAGTAAATAGAGAAGAAAGTCAGTTCGATCCAATAAGTTTGGATAATTTTGATATATTAGAAGATTGGGTTATGGAAGACACTGAAGAAAATGCCCTCCTAACAGAAGAAGACGTTGCCTGGATTAATTTGGAAGGAGCGCAACAACATTATGGAGATGAAGAATTTGATTTTGAAGAAGAAGGTGTGGGCGTGGCTGATGATGATGAGGATCTGCAACAAGGAGAAGATGAAGATTATTTAGTTGATGATCCTGATTACAATTTGTAAAATGTAACATTATATGTAACTGTAGTGTATTGTAAAGTGTAAACTATGTCTCTATTTTATTTTTTGGATTCAAAATATATAAATTTGGATGCAATTGTTCAATGTTGAATGCTCAATCTGTACTAAACTTACATTATATGAATTTAAAGCAATTATCAGATTTTTCCTGATTTTTTCCTGATTTTTTTCGATTTTTTACTATTTTTTATTAATTTTTAATTATTTTTATATTATTTTAATATTAAAGTACGATACGATACGATACGATACACCCGTATTGTGGAGCCCAGCGATACACGATACGATACGCGTCAGACAACACTGGTTAAGATACATGCCACCAACAAAACTAACGTGATATTCTAGATTCTTATAGTCCCCTCTAGTGTTGTCTGACGCATATCGTATCGCGTATCACTGGACTCCACGATACAAGCGTATCGTATCGCCCATATCGTATTTTAATATTAAAAAATAAAAAATTATTTTAAAATCAAGAAAAATTAGTAAAAATCCGAAAAAATCAAGAAAAAACTGAAAAAAGACTGGTAATTTCTTTAAATTCATATAATGCAAAGTTTAGTACAGTATGAGAATTCAACATTGAACAATTGCATCCAAATTTACATATTTTGAATCAAAAAAATGAAATACATTTACAATTTTACATTTACAAATTATAATCAGGATCATCAACTAAATAATCTTCATCTTCTCCTTGCTGAAGATCCTCATCCTCATCATCAGCAACACCTTCTACTTGGAAATCAAATTCTTCGTCTCCTTGATACTGTTGTTGCGCTCCTTCCAAATTAATCCATGCAATGTCTTCTTTAGTTATGAGGGCATTTTTTTCACTGTCTTCTATAATCTAGTCTTCTAATAAATCAAAATTATCCAAACTTATTGGATCAAATTAGCTTTATTGTCTATTTACTTTTTTTAATTATCTACAACAAAAAAAGATAAGCAATTAGTAAATAATATTAACAATTGAAATCAAACAATTTATAGAATTGAACATTTAAGTACTAAGTAATACAACATTACCTTTCACGAAGGCACATGTTACAACGAATAAAAACTAAATCATTCAATCGCTTATGTTCCAACCTATTGTGCTTTTTGTATAGATGTGTTCAAAGACACTCCAATTCTTTTCACAACCAGTTGTACTATAAGTTTGACTCTATTCCACCAAACTGTTAATGTAATAGGGGCACGAGCCATTAGGGCCCGTGCAGTCCTTGTTTGATAGCCGTTGAGCACAACCCAACGGATAGCCGTTGAGCCACTAGTTTCAGAATAAGAAGATGCTATGAATGATGAACTCAACGCCCTAGACAAGGCTCAGACATGGATAGTTGCCCCCATACCAAAGGATAAGAAAATCATTGGATGTCGATGGGTATATAAAATCAAAACTTATAGCAATGGCCACATTGAGAGATAAAAGGCTAGACTAGTTGCTAAAGGTTATGCCCAAGAATATGGAATTGACTATAATGAAGCTTTTGCCCCTGTAGCTAGAATGACTACGATTAGAATCCTCATAACCATTAGTGCAATTAAACAATAGAATATATACCAACTTGATGTCAAGAATGCCTTTTTGAACGGCTACTTGAATGAAGAAGTCTACATGAGTCCTCTTCCTGGTATCAACCTTACTCCTGGTCATACTCTTAAATTGCGAAAGGCTTTGTATGGTCTGAAACAAGCTCCTAAAGCTTGGTTTGACCGATTTGAAAAATTCATGCATTTGCATAATTTTATAACTTGCTATACTGATACTACATTGTTTGTACAAAAAACATCTGGTATTGTTATCTTGCTTTTGTATGTGGATGACATGATCATCACAAGAAGTGATGAAGCAGGAATTGCTGAAGTTAAACTTAACCTTCATCATGAATTTGATATGAAAGACTTGGCTTGCCGAATTACTTTTTAGGTATTGAGATAACCAAAAATAATTGTGGATACTTTATGTCTCAAACAAAGTTTGCTAATAATATTATTGACAGATATAGTCTTAAAGATACTAAGGTTGTTGACACACCCGAAGTCTTAGGCACCAAATTACGATCCTATGATGGTGAGAAATTAGACGACCCACCCCTTATCGACAGCTCATAGGTGCACTTACTTATCTCACCGTTACTAGACCAGATATTTCTCATGCTGTACACACAGCAAGTCAATTTCAACAGGCACCCACTTCTGTTCATATGAGTGTTGTCTTACGCATTATTCGATATATTAGAAACACTGACCACAAGGGGGTCCTCTTAACTTCTTCTTCATCTTTCGATTTATCTGTATATACGGATGCTGATTGGGATAGAGATGTCAACGATAAACACTCTACGACTGATTTTTGTGTGTTTTCAGGTGAATCTCTTATTTCCTAAAAGTGCAAAAAACATCCACAGAAGCCGAATATCAAGCCATGGCTACAACTGCGATGGAGACCTCTTAGATCACAACCATTTTAGCAGACATGAGAGTCACTGTACAACACCCTGCCATCATGTATTGTGACAACAAAAGCGCCATGTGCATTGCCTCCAACAACACTTTTATGAGAGGACAAAGCATATCGAGATGGATTGCCACTTTGTTCGTGAAGAGTGTCAGAATAAGAAGATTTCACTTTGTTATGTCACATCTGAGATGCAACTAGCAGACTTCTTCACCAAATCTCTTTCAGCTCTTTGGTTTCAGTTTCTGCTGGACAAACTTTCAGTGTATACCCTGTAAAGTTTGAGAGGGGGTGTTATGTAATAGGGGCACGGGCCATTAGGGCCCGTGCAGTCCTTGTTTGATATAAGGACCAGGGCCATTAGCCGTTGAGCACAACCCAACGGCTAGTGCTGGCCTGGCTAGCAACTAGTCTCTTCTCCTCTCTCTTTTGCTCCATTTTTTTACATATGTAATGCCTATAAATACGCCATTCAATCTTCAATAAAAGCATGCATTCTAGCACTGCTTTTTGACTTGTCTTGTATGTGCTTCCGCCCTCGTTGGTTTTTCTTGAAGATCGGCATTTGTGATTGAATGCTATTTGACTCTTGGCGACTTGGTGAACTTGATTCGTGCAATATCAACCTTCGTTCATTGACGAGTATTTACATAAACATATGTAGAAAAAGACAAACATTAAAAATATAATCCACAATAATATAAGATGTATTGATTTAAGAAACTTAAATACGAAGATAAATAATTTACCTAGACGCATAGTAGTGCGGTTGCGAATTGCTACAGGCAAACCCATCAAGTGAAGAGCATTATCATAGATCTCCATCTCTCAATATATAGCATCTGTTATGCTCTTATCAGTGACTAATCTATCTATACAATCAATGATACATCGATTAATCTCACCGTCTCTTTTGAAGCTTGCTGAGTATCTGAATGATGGGTTGAGATAATATGCTGCTGCATGAATAGGCTGATGTAATTGTTTACTGCATCTATTATCAATGATTTTTCACACGGGACATAATCTCTCTTTTTTCCATTAAAATTATTTCTAGTGGCTTCTTTTGCCCTATCCATAGCTTCATAAAGGTAGCCCATAGATGGTTCCTCCTCGCTATTAGCCAATCTCAAAACCTTCACTAATGGACATGTAATCCTCAACAATCTAACACATGTAGTCCAAAATGTACTCCTAAAGACTATCTCGAAAATCTCATTCAACTTTCTATTTCTTCTATTCTGAGACAACTCTACAAATTGTTGTCACTCATCTGTGGAGAACATTCTCTTCAATGCTTGCTTCTGTCTCACAGTACTATGTACGAATAAGAAGTTTGTTGCAAACCGAGTTGCACCTGTTCGAAGAAGCTCTGCACCTTCTGTATATCTCCTCATCATACACAAAAAAATGCATGGTTGTAAATGAATTTTGTAATATCTTGGCAAAACTCAGTTCGAGCCTTTATTTCATCCATCTCACCAATGTCTCCAAGGATGAGATCTAAACAGTGGGCTGCACATGGTGTCTAGTAGAAAGTCCCATAAATATCAGCTAACTCTTTCCCAACTGCTTTGTAGTTAGCTGCATTATCTGTAATCAATTGGGCTACATTCTCTAGCCCAACCTCTTGTATAACCTTATCAAATTCTTGTAGAATATCCGCAATGTGCCTCTCTTCTTACATATCCAAAGATCTCAAAAACATAAGTCATTTAGGACATTACACAAGAAAGTTTAACAAGGTCCTTCCTCGCCTATCTGTTCATTCATCTTCCATGATAGTGCAACCTGTCTCCTTTCATGATTCTCTTAAAGTCGAATAGTATTATTGCACTTCAATGACAGTCTTATCTAAGATCTTTCCTCTCAACTTCTGATACGATGAAGTCTTGTAACCTTAACCAACGTTAGCAATTGCATCTGTCATTGCTTCAAAATGAAAATTGTTTGCTGCATTGAATAGAATGCATGCATTATAAAACCATCTACCCATTGTAAGATTTGCCTAATCATGCAGTTGTTCTAAAGCCATAGAAGCACGAATTCTAAGTTGAGCACCAGGTGTAGTGGTAGGAGAAAAAAAATGAATGTATGCTAGAAGGAGTTCTTTCTCTTATCTACTCCTTCTTGAACTTCCTCTTCTACCATCTTCTACCACCTCCAAAGTCTTTAGCAACCCTATTTCCCCTGTTAGGTGCTCGTGAACTGCAATTACCAATCTCTGTTCTGACATCTGAAGGCAAACTATCAGTGAATCCAAATCTAGTAGCATCAACATCTTCTTCAAACATCTCCAAATATCCTTTTGTTGTCTCCTCTCTTGTATACTCTCAATCATCTGAAGACATTGCCATTTAATACATTCTGACAAACTTCTAACTCTGCTTGTGCAAGGAGCAACTTCTTTCCTAGTCCCTGCTAGGTGGTGTTTCAACCTTGAAATTCCACCACTAACCACCCTCTCACAAAATAAACATCTGCTCTTTAATCTGGAACCTTCAACTGGTGTACCCCACTACCATGCCGGATCATCAAAACGAGAATGAGAGTCTCTACCACTCCTTGCCATCTCAATTGAGCACTTTAATTCAATAAAAGCCCTAAATATAAAAGCACTTCATAAATCTCCAATCGTCAAACAACACTCAAATAAAGTGTCTCCCACTTCATGAATGCAATAAAAATCATATCCACACTTGATAACTTTATATTTTGTCATTAAAAAAAAGAAAAATACAAATAAAACAACAAATACAAAGGAAAAATGAAAAAAAACACTAAAAATATACCCAAATCTGAGCTAGGAAGCTTCTACGGACACTGCATAACACGTTTTTAGAGCCTTGAACACGAAGGAGGCCAAAAACCACGCTAGGGGAGCTTGGGGAGATCTGAAGAAACAAAGAAAACTCATAAAAATGCGGGTTTCTGTTCAGCCCTGGGCGTATCGCCATCGAGCTGTATTGTGCGATACGTGCCGTATTGTGCGATACGGGTCGTATGGCACGATCAACTGGTATTTACGATACAGATGCCTGTATCGTATCGTGGGCCACCACAATCCAGTGCGATACGGATAACACTGGTCCCCTCTCATTGTTCCCCATGTTCCAAATACCTCAGTTTTTAAAGAAATGAAGAAGATCCTAGATGACTCGATATCTAAATTCATAAAAAGGATTTGCTTCAGCTGCCCTGATTTTGCATTTCTTTTAGACTTTTTTTCACTTGTTCCACGTATATAACAACAACAACAACAACAACTAAGCCTTTTCCTATACTAGACGGGGTCAGCTACATGGATTCTTTGTTTCCACAGATCCCTATCATGTGCCATGTTACACGTTAACTCACAATAAGCTAGATCATTCTTTATTGTTTCTTTCCAACACTTTTGTAGTCGTCCTCTACCCCTTTTAATACTTTCCAAATTTAGTTTTTCTAACCTTCTTACAGGTTCTTCTTTTAATCTTCTTTCTATATGTTCAAACCATCTTAAACGATATTCTCTCATTTTATCCAATATTGGTGCCTCCTAATTTGTTTCTAATAACCTCATTATGTATACAATCTTTTCTTGTATGACCACTCATCCATCTCAACATCTTCATTTCTGTCACAAACATCTTTTGTACATGTTATGATTAACTGCCCAACACTCAAAACCATAAAACATGGCAGTCCTAATTGCTGCTCTATAATATTTACCTTTTAACTTTAATGGTATCTTCTTATCACAAAGAATACATTATGCTCCTCTCCATTTTAACCAACCAGCATTAATTCCATGCGTAACATCTCCATCAATTCTTCCGTTACTCTGAAAAATTGACCCTAGGTATTTAAAACTTTTCTTTTGAGGGATGCAATGTGTGCCAATTTTAATTTCTATGTCCTCTGAGGTAACCAAATGATCAAACTTACATTCCATATATTCTGTCTTTGTTCTACTAAGTCAGAGGCCTTTGCTTTCTAATGTTTCTCTCCATAGTTCCAATTTTCTATTAACTTTTTCCTTAGACTCCTCCACTAATACAATGTCATTTGCAAATAACATACACCAAGGTACTTCATCTTGAATATGTTTTGTTAACTCATCCATCACCATTATAAATAAGTATGAACTTAAAGTTGATCCTTGATGTAACCTAATATTAACTTCAAAGAAGTCCGTCGTTCCTTCATGAGTTCTCACACATGTTTTTGCACCATCGTACATGTCTCTTATAAGGTTAATATATGTCAATGGGATACCTCTTTTTTCCAAAGTTCTCCAAAGAACCTCCCTTGGTACCCTATCATAAGCTTTTTCTAGATCAATAAATATCATGTGAAGGTCTTTCTTTTTTTGCTCTAAAATGTTCCATAAGACATCTCAAAAGGTGAATCGCTTCAATAGTAGATCTGCCTCGCATGAATCCAAATTGGTTCTGTGTTGTACTTGATACTTATCTTAACCTACGTTCGATAATTCTTTTCCATAATTTCATAGTATGGCTCATTAACTTGATACCTCGATAATTCACACAATTTTGAATGTCTCCCTTGTTCTTATATATGGATATAAGTGTACTTCCTCTCCATTCCTTGAGCATCTTTTGATTTTTCCATATTTCATTAAATAGTCTTGTGAGCCAAGTGATTCCTATTTCTCCTAGTATTTTCCAAACTTCTATAGGAATATTATCTGGTCCTACCGATTTACCACCCTTCATATGTTTAAGAGCCTTTTTGACTTTATTCTTTTGAATACGTCGGTAAAAATTGTGGTTTATATACTTTTCTGATTTGGCTAACTCTCATAAGGTAATACTAACATCTTTATTTTCATTAAAAATCTTATAAAAATAGTTTTTCATCTATTTCTTATATCATCATTTGCCACTAGAATTTTTTCATCCCCATCTTTGATGCATCAAACATAATTAAGATCTTTAGTATTCTTATCTCTAGCCCTAGCTATCCTAAAAATATTTCTTTCACCCTCTTTTGAGTTGAGTTTTTTATATAAGTCCTCCCAAATTTTAGCTTTTGCTTCACTCACGGCCTTTTTTGCTTCCTTCTTTGCTTTCTTATAAGCCTCTAAAGTTTCACTAGTTTTCTTAGCATAATGTAATTTGTAACATGCCCTCTTTGCCTTGATTTTATTTTGTACTACTTCACTCCACCACCAAGCTTCTTTTTGTGCCAGTACACCTCCCTTAGATACCCCTAACACATCTTTCACCACTTTCCTATTATGTAAAGCCATATTGTTCCACATATCACAGCGTGTACCAACATAATTCCAAACATCTCCTTAAAGGACTTTCTGTTTAAATATATCTTCTTTCTCGCTTTTGAGGTTCCACCATTTAGTCCGAATAGCTCGATGCACTCTTTTCTTCTTTGTCCATTTTTTTATTTGTAAATCCATAACTAAAAGTCGATGTTGGGTGGTTAAGCTTTCTCCTGGAATTACCTTGCAATCTTTACAACACGCTCTATCTTTTTTTCTACAAATAAAGTAATCAATTTGTGTTTGTGATAAGCCACTCTTATAAGTAATTAAATGTTCATCTCGTTTTTTGAAGATTGTATTGACTATAAAGAGATCAAATGCCATAGCAAAATTTAAAATCTCCCTATCTTCGTTGTTTATATCCCCAAAACCAAAGTTTCCATGAATCCCTTGATATCCTAATGCCTCTTTACCGACATGTCCATTTAAGTCTCCTCTTAAACAAATCATCTCCCTTTGTGGAATCTTTTGAATCACCTTATCTAACTCTTCCCAAAAAATTGTCTTTATACTATCTTCTAGTCCTACTTGGGGTGCGTAAGCACAAACTATATTCAAAACCCCTGCTCCTAACACTAATTTCAATGTCATGATTCGGTCACCATATCGTTGTATGTCTACTAAACTATCCTTTAAATCTTTATTTATGATAATATCAACTCCGTTTCGAGCCTTTTCTTTACCTGACTACCATAATTTAAAACTTGTATCATCTATCTCCTTTGCTTTTTCTCCAACCCATTTTGTCTCTTGGAAACATAGAATATGAATCTTTCTCCGAATCATAGTATCTACCACCTCCATTAGCTTACCGGATAATGTTTCGATATTCTAAGAACCAATACGAATCTTATTATCGAGGACTAGCTTCCTTACCCCGCATCCGTCCATAATCAAAATGCGGAGACCCTCTCTCAAAATTTTTCACTACATTCGGGCGGCAATGTAACATGACTAACTTCTTTACCCACATCCGTCCATGATGTGGGAACCCTCTTTGCAATTGATTCACTACATTCGGGCGAAAATGTAGTGGCCCTTGCTTACTTATTACTGCATTCGGGCTATGCAGCACGTCGCTAAGCGGGGACGCTCCAAAGCAATGCTCATAACAAAGATACAATATGCTACACTTGCAATGATGATAGTTGGTTTGTAGATTTGAACACAGACGCCTTGTTATGTTCACTTTTTTTGTGTACTCACAGGTTGGTTAAGACATTTGCCCTACAAAATTTTGGATTACCATAGGATATACAAAATTCATATGAAGCATACAATGTTTGAAATGCAAAACATATTATAACAGACACACAGGTTCCAATTCTTTCAGAAGTCCCTAAGTACTAACTGACTGAACCATGGCATCCCAAAGAGGGGTTCCACAACATGGTCACAACAAGGCGTTCTCAATTAACAGAATGGAGAAATAGGAATGAGGTCTCTGGTATACAAGCACATAAATTAAGTTTCTGGGAAAATGAACATAACACCGCCCTCATAATCAACACGAAAACAGAAAGTTGTATGTGGCTTACAAACAAATGCATCGCATGGAAATTAGAGAGATACGGATGTGCTTGTGCTTGTGCTTGTGTATGTGCATGTGTGTATATGACGAGAGAGAGAGAGAGAGAGAGAGAGAGAGAGAGAGAGAGAGAGAGAGAGAGAGAGAGAGAGAGAGAGAGAGAGAGAGAGAGAGAGAGAGAGAGAGAGAGAGAGAGAGAGAGAGAGAGAGAGAGAGAGAGAGAGAGAGAGAGAGAGAGAGAGAGAGAGAGAGAGAGAGAGAGAGAGAGAGAGAGAGAGAGAGAGAGAGAGAGAGAGAGAGAGAGAGAGAGAGAGAGAGAGAGAGAGAGAGAGAGAGAGAGAGAGAGAGAGAGAGAGAGAGAGAGAGAGAGAGAGAGAGAGAGAGAGAGAGAGAGAGAGAGAGAGAGAGAGAAGAGCAGAGCAGAGCCAAGCGGTACTTTAAGCCGTAGTTTGCGGTCCGGCCTCCATCAAAGTTCTCATTTCACAAACAAATAAACACAAAAAGCAATAATGTGAATCAACCAATCAAGAGCTTACCACTGACTGTATGCAGAAAAAAAACAAGTTCCAAACCATCCACAGCATAAGATGAGGTTTCGTGGCTGGACTCCACATGTTAAACTACTGCTTTATTATAGTAAGCCTATCAAGGTGCTTTTGATTGGAATGAACTTGATGAAAAGAAAGTCAAACCAAGATCTCATGTTTCCATTTAACTTTATCAATGACAATTCGAATCCTAACTCTTCAAAAGTTCTCTGTTTCGATTCCTCGCCTCCCAGGTTGCAATTCCAATTCTCACGTAGGTACAAAAGCATAGGAAACTAACTAGGCATTGGTTCCATAACTACAGACATGAAAAGATCATTATAGTGATACATATAAGATTGGACTCAACACTTTAAGAACTCCTAGCATCAGAATTTCTTATGGGATTGAATTCTTGAAGATTCATAACTGCACCTAACGGTTTCTATCTTCTAGGATCGACAGATAACAGTCCTATGCCAGAGAGACTAAGATTACCTGAAGCCTCGCCGGTTTCGGCCTCGCCCGTCTAAGCTTCTGCAATTCCTCAACATTGGCCACGCCCAAAACCGCCGATTCGAGAGTCCCCACATTTCCCACAGTCCCCTTCTCCGATTCCAGCACCAGGTAGGCGTCGATGCTGTGGGGCACGGAGGGAGGCACCCACTGCCGGGAGTTGAAGAGTACGCCGATCTCCGCAGGGATAGAGTCGAACCCACAGCCGGAGACGATGAGGGCACCGCTCTCGGCAGCTCTCTCGCTGTACTTGGCCTCCATTCGCTCCATAAATTCCGGCTCACCCGTGATGTCAAGGTAGTCAGTTCCGGCCTCCACGCACGCAGCCACCACGGGCTCCCCGTAGAGGCGGTACGGGCCGACGCAGTCAAGGATGAGCCTGGTTTTCCGGCAGAGGGACGCGAGAGACGATGGGTCGGAGACGTCGGCTTTGAAGATGGGTAAGGGAGGGGGTGGCGACGGCGAGGATGCCCACCTCAAGGCGGCGCCTACCTTGGCCGGATCCCGGCCGGCGAGGCCGATTCTAGCGAGAGAATGTGGTAGGGAGTTGAGAAACTTGAGGACCTCCCTGACGACGTACTTTCCAGTGAAGCCTGATGCCCCCAGGATCACCATATCGAGCTTCTCCTCCCCCATTCTTCTTCTTGTTCTCTCTCTCTCTCCCCGACACCTGACTAGGCGTCAGACGTCTGGCAGCGGTAGGGAAGTCGCTCGGTCCGATTCAAACTCGACTACGATTCGGTAATTAAATCGGGTGTGTAGGGTTTCCGCGTCTGGACAGAGTCCAAACCGAAACCCGTTGGAACACTCGAACACGGTCGAGCTAATTACATACATACAACCCAATTACCTAAATGGGTTGGACACGTTTGTCGTTCGAAACCAATTAAGCAACCATCTGAATTACGTAATTCTAGGACCCGACCCGACCCGTCCCAAAGACATCTCCAGTCACTAGTTTGGGTGTCCCCACTAATTGGAGCTGAGATTGGATCAAGACAAGTTTAAGTCTATACACCATCAGAACGCTTGGACCAGACCCAAGATCTGGGTCCTACCCAGATCGAGAGTCCCAGATGAGTCATGTCCTGAACTGGCATGGCCATAAGAGAATACTTTGGACGGCACTGAGAGCGTTAGCTCACCTGTGTAAGGGGCTCCACTTACAAGGTGCAGATTGTTTTGGTTTGGTGCCCCGTGCCCGGGGCCATGCAGACCTGGCTTCTGCCTCCGGCCTTTCCTACTGTAAAAGATCGACCACCAGATATGGGTATCAGTAAGGTCTGATTTGAGAAAACTCAATAATGTGATCATCAATTCTGGTCACACCCTGAGCCATCTCTTCGCGCGTCTCCCCTGTATAAAGGACATGAAGGGGGTACTTCTCTGCAAAGGAGACGTGTTGTAGTGCATCTCTTTCTTGTAAAAATGCCTGTTGTAGGGTACTTTTTTTTCTTTCTTTTCTAGTGTAGAGAAAAAGAGGGTGTAAAAAGGAGGAGGAACAAGTGAAGCGACGGGCTTCGACAGTAAAAAAGAAAGAAAGCAAGAGCAGCAAACAGTAAGTTTCTATGACGAGAGGGATGAGAGGAGAGAGAAAGAGACAACTGGTGGACTCTGACAATAAGAGGAAGAGAGGTAGCGAGCACCACTTCAGTAACGGTGCGGAGAGACGGGGAAGAAAGAGAAAGGGATGACAGTAAGAGGACCCAGTATCAGGAGACGAAGAGCCGGGAAGGAGGAGAGAGAGAGAGAGGGGATGCATAGAGCAAACGTCCTTAGTAATTTGGCGTGTGCATCTAATAATTATAAATTCATTCTTGTCTTGTTATCAAATCCTCACCTTGAGTCGGATCCGGATATAATACATTATGAAAAATCATACCCAGCTCTAAATATGAGTTGGACATTGCTGGTTTTATTTGGATAACAAGAGGCTCCTTTGCTTTTGAGGGTCACAGCTGATTCTAGAGTTTGTTCAGTTTGCAATAGAAAAAGGTAGATACAGCTACACTCGGCAAAATTAGACATATCGAGCACCAAGAGTGTTAGCTCAACGGCAAGGTGCTGTAGCACCGTTGCTGCTGGTGGAGAGTTTGACTCCCTGAGGGTGTATGTGTGGATGCTTGTGTTAAGCTTTGGCCTCCTCTTGTAACCAAAAAAGAAAAAGAAATTAGACATATCGGGGTTGAAAAGTCTGAATCATCCCTCAACTGGTTTCCCCACGTCTACATAATATGTACATAATTTTCGTTATCAGTATTTCTGGTTGGGAGTCTGCTGAACACCACTTGCTTTCCAGGGACTGAACTGAGCATAATTAGGGCTGGTTAACAAGCTGAACGACCCAAAGAGAAGGTGTTCGTGGCTTGGCCCCTTTAGATTTCAAGCCACATCGTGTCTAGGGCCATATGATGGCAAGGGCATCTAAGCAAAAGGTTGTGCAAGTCAAAGAAATGGGTTAGCAACGAAACTTTCTAAAGAGAGGCTACAGTAATGAACCAGGAAAACTTATAGGGCTAATTTGAGGCAATTGTTGGTATAAAAAATAGAATCCATGTAGAATCTGACTTTTTCCATCTTTGTTAGTTCAAAGAAGACAAGGAAACGAAAGGATTAAGGATTATTCTACACAGTTTGATGGACCACAATAATTGGCGCAACAGTAACAGCATTACAGACAAGGACTTGGCAGTCAGAGAAGTTTAAATGATTCTAAGACCCAGCAGTTAAAGTGGTCAACTATTTAGAATCTAGCAGCAAATGTATTGTTCATGCATTCCTTCTCAACATATTCTTTTTTTTTCACAAGGGACTATGGCACTGCAGGTCTATTCTTGGATTCCTATTTGTGGTCAACAATTTCGTGGATTATACGCAGTGATTGTGACAAGTTCAATAAAACAAAAGGTAATGGTGTGTATTTTTTGTTGGGAATTTTCGTGGAAGATATCTTCGCATATTCTTTCAATTATGTATGAGATATCCATTGAATACAACAACTAATCCATTTCCCATACTAGTTGTCTTCAATTATGAAAGAGATATCCAGTGAATCAGAATGGAAATCAAAGAGGGCCTTTTTCCTCGCAGCATCCTTTATATGGAAATCGGGGGCTGGGGAAACATTCTACTGACACTTACTGAAAAATTTTCAGCAGAAATTGAACAAAAGCACTCTAGAATCAGCCTATCTTATGTAGGTACCAATTGAAGTATTTTGAAATGAAAGAAAGTAAGAAAGGGTCCAATGCAATGTAAAGTAGATGCTGCAAACCAATATTAGTGGAAACTGATCACAATTATAAGCAACAAAGCAAACATTTTTAACTGAATTGGGAAGGAAGATTTAGTACATTATATTGGGGAAAAATAATAAAGCAGAAAAAGGAACAGTGCACATTTACATTGAACCATCCCGGTTCTCACCTTCTTCATCCTGTGGATCAAATGGTATTTCATGTCGAGGTCTGTTATATTTCTCTCGCAATTGTCTTATCGGAATAAAATCTCCTGCAGTATCCGCTCCATAAAATAGGAAGGAGATGTAAGGATGGTCGAATTGGCCCTGCAGCGCCACAAGGACATAAACAAAGCTAAAGATACTGGGAAAGAAAAAGTAACCATCTGCAAAAACCTTAAGCCACAACTATTAACTGTAATCTTAGAAGTTGCAAATAGGCAACTTGTGATATTTAAACACTGACTCTGAACCTTCTGGAAGGTATCCACAAGTCGAATTTGCTTATACATTGTTGCCACACAAGCTGAGCTACATATCCTTCAAAAGCAATTAGTGCGATCTAATATGTACAGATGGATAGAAGTTCACTCACCCTGGCTGGCTGACTTAGTGGCTCAAGATTCTCCTCAGCAACTGCAAACACATTGCATAAAACCATGAGTTCGATAAATCTTATCCATCAACATGGTCTGATCCAAGAGTCAAAGTAGCTGGAAGAGAAGAAAATCACTGAAAGATGAATTTAAATTTTCCTATGGACTGCAATGCCCTTCTAAGGGTACACACAAGATGTGAATTTAGTGCCGCTTCAACCACAGTGGCGAGCAATATGAATCACCAGTCCTACATTGCTAGGCTCCCAAGAGTCAAAACCCTGGGCGACTTCATACGGATCAGTCAAGCATACCAGTGACATGGTACTTTTAATAAGATGCCATCTCTCTCTAATGGCCAGTAATATGACTAGAAAAAATGACAGAAAAATAAACAACTACCAAATAAAAGCAGAAAAATAAGTGCATCTATTATATAATGTGCATATTGACACACACAAGATGTTCACGGTTTCAGCTTGGTAGATGCGGTAATTAAATAAGATTAGTAGCTTCTCAGCTTCTATAGAATACACAGAGAACCAAGAAATTGCAACAGGAAAAGTTTAGAATTACCATAGGCAACAAGAAGGTTTGGATCTGCATGCACATCAACTAAGACCTGAAAGATAGAGAATTTGCATATTTCACAATTATAAGTATCCAATAATACTCCAAACAGAAAACATGCTCATGTACTATGACGTAAAGTTGCAGTACAAAGAGGATACTTGAAAGTAACAAGGACATAAACAAGCTAAAGATAACTGGGAAAGAAAAAGTAACCATCTGCAAAAACCTTAAGCCACAACCACTAACTGTAATCTTAGAAGACGCAAATAGGCAACTCTATGATATTTAAACACTGACTCTGAACCTTCTGGAAGGTATCCACAAGTCGAATTTGCTTATACATTGTTGCCACACAAGCTGAGCTACATATCCTTCAAAAGCAATTAGTGTGATCTAATATGTACACGTGCACGTGCATGCACACATATATTCAATAACAATTTCAAGTTTCATGATCCTTCCAAGTTTCCAACCTTCTTTATCAAAGAGTCAAAGACTATGTACAATGAAACGAAAACTAACCTGATAAAAAGGCTGGTTGCCTCCTTTGGACAATTTGTCAACCTGAGCATTCTCCATCCACGAACTTGATTCACGACATAAAGGATCCATTCCACATATCACAGCTCGGTAACCTGAAAAGCTGTGGATGACCTTCCATAGTTGACAAAAGAAAAACACACGGAACAATCAAATAACACCTAGGGAACCATGTCACGTAGACACTTCTAATAGGGTACAACACCCTCGGCAGACATTTCAATGGCCAAGGTTGGTCCTTCCCCATGTAAACCCCAGTATAACTATTTGAAATATTTTTAAATTAAAAACTCTAACCTGGAGATATTTAGTGTTATTTTTCTTTATTACTTTATAATAACTTATGAGAAATGAGGCTTTATTCTAATTGTATCAAATATCATCAGATACATAAATAGCATATACAATTATACATATAATATATATCATCATATCCATCCACCCATGGTTTTGTATACCATATCCAGCACCTCCCTCCATCCTTGTGATACAGCTAGTGATCTTTCCGTCCAAAAAACAAAATATATGGCCTTTACTCGAGCAATCTAGGCATGGCAAGTGTCCATATAAAATTAAGATATAGCAATGAATTACAGAATACTACTTCGCAAAGATGACTGAAATTCTAATTGGAAATTAGTGTTACATAATCCAGTCATGTTAGTTTATGTTAAAATAAAAATATGCTATAAGGTGGCCACTTCTGAATGTTGTTCAAGCAAAGGATGACAGTTACTTATTATAATAAAAGATAAAGAATAACAAGCTTTTGATAACATGAGACCCACATACCAAATATTTTATGTTGTACTTTCTGTCCCAAACGAAACATGTATTCTGCATTCTCATAAGCCAACGCTGTTGCTGAAGCAGCCAGAGAATCTGCCTGCAATTTATAAGTGAAAAAGTATGCCAATGTATGAAGATCGACTGCACAAAAACTATGATTATTTGGAGGCACTGCCACCTGACAATTGGATAGCAGGTTAATAGAACAAAAAAGACCTCCCCGACCTCAAGTCTAGAAATTGCATCTCGTAAATCTGCAGCCAAAGCATATTCCTCATTCTCAACAGCTATCTGCAAGTCTGCCCTGAAATTACAGGAGTTTTCCTCAATAAGAAAAGAACTCAATGATCAATACATTAGTGAGTAGAGCTCCATCATTGTTGGTCGCAAGACCGGGTGATAAAGAGGAGTGTTTTGTAGTTGACAGCCAATGCAAAACACAGTTGAACCTTTTTATCATGGATTCTATATATTTTGTTTGGTTAGTCCAGAAGAATAAGATAGTTACCGAAGACGCAAGATGCTGATAGCCTTATCTTGCACTTCACTCTTTGATGATGCAGAGCTCCTTTTTGCTTCTTGTTGCCTCCCTATTTCTGCTTCAACCTTCAGCACAAATTGCATGGTTAGCAGGTTAGGTTGCATCAGAATCCTCATCATTCCCATGCATCCACATTCTTGTTATGGTCCCCAAGGAAGCAGGAAGTTTACTTACCTCAGAAAGCTTATTCCTTAGTTGCTGCGCCACTTCATACTGCTCCAAATTCAGTGCATACTGCCACAGTCGCATTGCCAAACAACATAGTCATATACTCAATGAATAGATTTCAAGAGTGAATAGCTAAAACATTTGAAACAATTCCAAGAAATTAGCACAATAGCCCAGGAATCAAAATAGGTGGGGGAGCTTAACTACCGGGTGGCTGACAAAACTCTCACTAGTTCACCCTAATTAAGAAACCATAAGAGTCAACAACTTTCAGGATTTGTTTGTGTTTTGGGAGATTCACTAGACCCACTAAAATCTATCAAATTTTCTAGGAAATTTCTATTCCACAAAGGGTCATCTAGTGGAATCAGACAAATATCCTACTGTAATTTTCTAACCACCCCCCTCCCCACACACACACACCAAAAAGGAAATTACAACATTACGATCTCGTGATTTCATAAAAGAACAAAGGCTAAAGATTTTACCTGTATCCGGGTAGCCAGGTCAAGCTGAAAGAAGAAAAGCAATATATCTTCATTAGCGCTCTCACTGCGCTCCCAACTCATATTCATCTCTTCGTCGCTTCCTTTGAACAACCATCCAGCTTCAACTCTGAATCCAAATTTTCTGCAACCCTTCATGCTAGGTAAGAATTGTCGACGGATTCTTTCCTGAATGGACGAGTGGGACACTCCAAATCGTTTATGGATCCTAAAAGAGGCTCCACAATCACCTCCAGATAGAGAAGTTCCTCCGTAACAAATTGGATTTCCTGACGATGGCAAAGAACTTAGTACTAGAGACCCTTTCATTTGTTCACTTGATTGAAATCTAAACAAAACCACCAACGACAAAATGTTTCCTCTCCAATCCTTAGACTGCAGAAATCATGTCTATGAAATTGAAACTAACTGCAATCATGCAGCATCCATCAATCCCTTCGAGAGAGTATAAACTCTTTTTTGCCACAAAGGATTTGAAGAAACGGAGAACCAAAGAAAGGAGGACGACAAACAACAAGACGGACGATCTCCGGCTCACGTTTCAATTTTCAACGAATAAGCCTATAAGGTGGATATTTTCTCCGGCCTAACGTAACCGGGTAGGGTCCGGGTTGCTTGTCACCCTAGTCAGACCCGATTTTAAATCGTTCAAAAGTCCAGACCCGAACCAAGCTCTTACATGCATCATTTCATTTCAGGTCCGAGTTCAGTAGGTTAAAATTTAGACACGTACGAAGCCAATCAGTGAAGATGCAACACTCGGGTCTAAATATGTCAGTTATTGCATCCGGTCGAAATTCTACGCTCAAAACCTATCTGTTACCATCAGTTTCAGGTATGAATCAGGTTGATTTGTGCTTGGTCCGGTTTCTAATAGGTTTAAAACTAATTAATTTATAAGAACAATACAGATTCATTAATTTGGCTACAACTAGCAATAAAAGTAAAAGAACTCTGGACACAATATCTCACCTGGTCAGGGGGTTGGCTCACAAGTTGAAGGTTATGAGTTGGATACCCTGGGCGTGGTTGACTCACAAGTTGACGGTCATGAGTTGGATACACTGGTGTGCCTCTCGCTTGCCTCCCCATTGTACCAAAAAAAAAAACGTCACCACACCCGTTATAAATAAAACTTGAACAACCAATCTTTTATAATAAACGAAAGTTGAAAACGAAGAATCTACTTTTGTTATTATTAATCGTGCTTCGAACTAATCCTAAGAAAAGTGATACTCTATTCATATATGAGCAGTTTTAAGGTTTTTTATTATATATATTCATATAAGATTAAGTCAAAGTATTAATAGTTATATTAGAATTGTCCACGTATCATTCCTTTATTATGCATGTAGTTGCGATTGCATTCCTCTATTAAACATGTAGAACCACTACCTTGAATTAGTGAACAGTTCCTTCTTATGGTCTAACAAAAGTGCACTTAACGTGCATCACCTTGTACGATTTTTATTAGTTCATAAAAAATTATTAATCACTGCTTACATTCTTCCAAGATCATCATTTTATTCAGAATTCTTTCAATCAAGTTGGAAGGGAACAATAAAACATGACCCGACTTTTTTCAGTTAATATCCATAGAAACCCAATCTCTATTCGGCATTATTCATTGGACAAGAATTTACACAATTCCAAAACTTCAAATATGAATACAGTGCAACAAACATCTCTTTCTATACGACGCTGGAGCCGGGAGATTTCTTCATCCCCATTTCCTTCATTAAGGCCCTTATAGTGGCTGCATCTTCCCATCTTCCAGCTTCAGCACACATGTTTGACATCAATACGCTGTATCCTGTTTCTGCCTCCAAATCAAACAGCTCATCCGCTGCCTTCTCCCCGAGCTCCATGGTTGAGCGGATCTTACAAGCATGAAGCAATGTACCCCAAATCCGAGCATCGGGTTTCGCGGGCATCTTCCTTATAAAATCTAATGCCTCTCTAACCCTCCCTGCTCTGCCAAGCATATCAACAATGCATGCATAGTGTTTCATATTTGACATCACGTTATGATATCTACTCATGTCATCGAAGTGTCTAAACCCTTCATTCAGCATCCCTGCATAGCTACAAGCAGAAAGAATGCTGGTATAAATTGCATCATTGGGTTCAACACCCTGCCTCAACATATCTTCGAAAAGAGCAAGAGAATGTTTTGCTGCTTTTGCATCGCCCTGCATGCCGTAACCACTCAACATGGCGCTCCAAGTTGTGATGGATTTCACCTGAATTGCATTGAATACCTTTTTCGCCATGTCTGCACTACCACATTTAGCATACAGATTGAGCAGAGATGTATCAATGTAGACATTTAAGAGAAATCCAAGCTTGAGTGCATAACCATGACATGCACTGCCGATACGCAGATCTCCTAAAGAAGAACAACTGGCCCAGAGGACACCAACAAACGTCACTGCATCTGGAGAAAACTTGGTTCTTGTCCGCGATTCTCTCAAATACACAAGAAGAATCCGTAACCAAATTACATTTAGCGTACATGTCGATAAGAGAATTACTTCCGGATCTCCTTCCATACCAAGTAAAACCACAAGTGTGTGAAACTACTGCCCTTCCTTTGGATTAACTTGCTGAGCAGAAGCTGAAATAATGGAAACCATGGTGACTGGATTGGGAACTACTCCAGCCCGCCTCATCCTTGAGAAAATTGTTAGTGCTTCAATGGCTAGTTCCCTCTGTGTATACCCAACAATCATGGCAGTCCATTAGACCACATCAGCATTCGGCAATTGCTCAAAAATGAAAGCAGCATCAGAAATACTGCCACATTTTGCATACAAATCGATCAACCCTGTTACGGCAAAAGGGCACAAGTCGAACCCATTTTTTATCAAATAAGAGTGTACCCACTTACCTTGCTGCAAGAAATCCAGTTGACAACAAGCCGAAAGTACAGTAACCAAAGTGAACTGGTTAGGCTTGACATCTTCTATCCGCATTTCATTAAACAGGCCTAGTCCATCCCTTAATAATCCGTTGCGTACGTACCCTACAATCAAGGAAGTCCAAGAAACAACATTTCTTCCAGGCACTTTAGCAAACACTTCACGCGCACCGTCCAAGTCCCCACATTCTGCGTACAAATTCACCAACCCTGAAAATACGAAATCGTCAAAGCCACCCACCTTAGTAATGTCACAATGGATCTGCTTCCCCTCATACAACGATCGGAGTTCGACGCATGCCTTCAAAACGAACGAGAAAACAACGTTATCATGGCCTCAAGACGATCTTCTCATGCCAGAATAAACCCGAAAAATCTCGGCAAACCATCGATTTCTCACATGTCCTTGAATCAAAAACTTCCCATGATAAGAAATCAGAGTTTTCGTTAGCATCAAACACCAGGAGACCATCTTCAAAGCTTCCAAGCATAGAGTACAACGCGACGAGCTTGGTCTGAAAACGAGGATTCTCGGCATAGCCGGAGATAACAAGCGCTGCATGCCATTGCTTGAGTGAATTTACGTCGGTGCAGACGCCTAAAGAAGGAACCGGAAGATGGGTACAGGAGATACCGTCGGATAAACGCAGAGAAATGAACGAAGAGAAGCGACAAGATGCACGGAAACAACAGGAGTCGGGTTTTAGGCGAAAACAAGGAAGACGATGGAATAGGGAAAGAAAAGAGAAGCTCAGAGTGGCAACGAGGAACAGCATCGCCGCGAGCCATTACCATCAACTCCGCTTCTCTCGTGCGAAATTCTGAAAGCGTGTGGTCGGGGAATTTCTTTTGAACCGTCGAGATTCCTTGCTTCGAAGCATGGGCTAACTCACCGCGACTCGCGGATTACGTGCACTGACTCTCGCCCAAGGCACGATATTTTTATTTTTGTGTGATTAAAAACAAATCAATATTTCATGTAAACCAATAAGTTCCGAAAATGATAACAAATAACTGTAGTGCTAACGGAACGGAACTTTGTAGATTTCGGTGAAGCACATTCCTCGTCTCCCTCTGAAGTGGATCTGCCACAGTGTCAATCACCCATCTAAGTTGATCCTTAAGATACATGCAGTCTTTTTCGCACGTTAATGACATGAAAACAGACTACGAAACTTCAAAAATTATACTTTTTGAGTATGGGTGCTTAACACAAGTTGGGGCCTAAAGCGAAATTGTGAGCATGGTATAAATATACCAATCAACACAACTAGTCTTGGTATGTCAAGAACATCGATACCTCATACCACAAACTTAAACTTAATAGCCAATACGAGCTAAGCTGCACATGCAGCACCCGCATTTGTTCATACAACATAGATCACCACTTTATGCTTGGTTCACAAATGTCACAAGCCAAACGCGAATGAACATGACAAAACCCAAACCTAGCCACTGCTCGGTTCAGCCGCAACCATAGTTGGTGCAGCCCAAGATTCACGCATGCCACGGAACAAACACTACGGTAGTGTGTGCATAGTTGTTAGCGGGGGAGTTTGGGATGAACAATTAGATTGGTTCCATAACTTGTATACCTGAAATTCAATAACAGAACAAGCCGGGGCCTGCTAACTCGGCTAATAAAACGTCCAATGGATGCTTTCTGCACTCCAACCAAACAATGCACATTATTATAAACATTTTAGACCGCTAATAGACACATAATCGTGGGCCCAAATTTGGGCCCGGACTGAATTTAAGGTGGCATCTATGGGCAGAGACCACCAAATCTACAAGACAGGATTTTTTTACACAGTCAGGACTTCTTTGTAGTGATGCATGAAGTAGGAACAGCAGTGGTTGGTGATCTCTGCATCCGTCGGCGCCTCGTTGTCTTCCCCCATGTAAAGCTCTTCAGACCCACAGTTTCATCAACTCGAGCATCAGACAAGGGTTGCAGCACTGCAAGAACTGCCTGATTACTAATCTCCATGGCCACACATCTTGACCGCTTTCCTTTCGGGGTACACTCATTCCTGGAGCCATTTTTCCTTCTTAAACCCATCTGTGGGGAGTAGCCAGATGCTTGCATCAGGCAAACAATCGTCTGCATATCTTCAGTGACCTCATGCCGCGACAGTGACATGAGACCTGGCAGTATCTCCCGCTGAAAGTCTCTTTGTCTCCTTGCTCTCCTTGATCGCCTACATGGTTGGTTATGAGCCGGGGATGCACCTGTTTCAGGTTCCTTGGGTTCTTGTCGAAACTGCAACTTGTTGCAGTAACCCCCATCCATCTTTGTTTCCTTCAACATCAAAGTCATCATTTCAAAGTAATCCTTCCCAGAGGGTGGGTGAGCAAAATCATCACTTGTTGCTCCACAGGAGCCCATCGTGTGCTCAAATCGAGCAGCATATGAGCAAAGCACATCGGCGAACCATTTCAGAGAATCATCTGGTTCAGCCTCAGCTTGATTATAAATGGCGTGTTCCGTTTTCTCCTCGCCAACTGATGAAATGATCATTAGTACCTCGGCTGCCATCGTAACAATTGCCTCTGTCGCTTCAACTGAGTAATTAACAGCACCTGATTCTCCAGAGAAAGCAATTCCCTTTGTTAATTCCATAGGCACCGCAGGCATCAGTGACAATTCAGACACGCTAGGAAGGTCCATATCGATCTGTTGAATCTTAACTATACCCCTGTGTTCAAGATTTAGTCCATTCTCTTCAGGTACTCCTTCACTGACATGTGCAACAGCATTTTTCTGGGTTTTACTGGCATTGTCATCAATGGATGAACCTCTCCGTATCCCAGGCAGCCCTATCTTGTATGAATGAAACGGTTTGTGTTCTCTATCATCTAAACAGATGGTTCTTCCTTTTTGTAAACCTGAGGCAAAACCAACAAACTCTTCATGATCACAGAACCCATTTGCATGTTCTGGGCGGTTCTGGGTCTCAGTATTTTGGAACTTCAGATTTTCAGCTGTTGTCATGTTACAAGAGAGCTGATGCTTTTTGGAGCTTTCGAATTCAGAGCAATCATTTATCCAATCTGAGGCCGAGTTAGGAGGAAATGGTTCGTTCAAATCAAGGTGATTGATCATCCCAACCTCAAGAACAGCCAATCCGTTCTTGTTTGCTGAGAAAGATGTAAACTCCTCCTGCACAAAGCTGGCACAGCTATTTGACAGTGATCTTCCCACACCATAGGCCCAACGCTCACATAGAGCTTCTGTTTCAGACTTGATCTTTAACTGATCTTCAGGGCCAATACTGGAAGAAGGATGACCAAAAAGCCCTGAGGGAGTTTGCATATTCCCCGCAGGCTGAGACTTCAAATGTGACGATTGAATGCCATCTTCACCTATATCAGAGAGCAGATCTGTCTGGCATTTAGGAAGACTATCATCTCTAAATCCATTTGAAAGTACCAGTGACAAGGACCCAGTTTTATTTGATTGGACATCATGACTATCAAAGTCTTTCGAAATTTTCTGGAGATGAGTGTCTTCTGGATCTGCATAACTTGAGCATTCGGCATTGTTCAGTTTAGACTTATCAAAGTGAAGAGAAGTGAAGGAACGACATGACGCATAGGCCTCTGGCTTACAAAGGTTAAAACCATTCTGCTGTGGCACTTCATGGATACAATCCTGATAGGGTCTTCTACTGGCACTAATGTACTTTCCTTCACAGATCCCAGCACTCTTGATAGAGGTGAGCGGGATCTTTTCAGGGTTCCCCCTTGTAGGCTCAAGGAGATATGCCTCCGATGAGATACTATATGGCAGCTGGCTGCTGGTGTTCATAGACTTTATCACAGGAGGAACCTCAGCAAAGTTGGGCTTCGTAATACTGACCCTTGGTAGTCCCATACCTGTAAAATGTAACTTCTTTTGTCCATGTTCAGGCAAAAGAAATGGCGGGACTTCAACAGATTTATCCAAATCAAACTGCCTGACATTTCTATATTGTTGAGGCAATGCTGAATCTCTACTTCTTTGTTGTCCTGTAAGAATAAATCAGCAATAGGATAATTAAGTTGCTGCATATAATGTTTGATTGACATCATGTCCAGCTAATCTGAAAGTTCAGGTCAAAAGTATCATGCAAAAGGAAACTAGCCTATTGAAAGCCAGAAACTGGAACTATAGAAGGATGATACTTTGTCTTTCATACAGACACAGAGCTTGTCGCAAGTTGAAACAACATGCAATATCAAGAAACAGCTGATGCTCGGGCAGTTCAACTTTGAAAACACAGTGAAAAGTAATGCTGTGAATGCTTCTATAATTACAGGTTGACAGAAGTAAACAAAATGTCGTGTAGGCAAGCATGGCATGACCTTAGTTTCCAGGGGTCAAAAACAATTGCTAATGCAACACAATCGAACACGTTTGGAAGCATGTATACATAAACTGTATGCATTTTCCAGGCATAGGATTAACATTTATGATGTACCAAGTACTAATGTTGTCAACCAAACCTAACCTCAGCATATACCTTCTCAGATCTACGTTAACTTTTATTCAGCTTGGACAGGCAACCAATCCTGTCACCAACTCATCACATCCGGCAAGCATAATTATGCTGGTTAACAGGAGAAAGTCATACAAGACCATGAAATTAGACTGCTAAGATTCAGAGAATCTAAAGTTAACATATGCATGTAAGATACAACAACTAAGCCTTTTTCCAATACTAGACGGGGTTGGCTACATGGATTCTTTGTTTCTACAAAACCCTATCATATGCCATGTTAGCAGTTAACAGCTAGATCATTTTTTATTGTTTCTTTCCAACACTTTTGTAGTTGTGCTCTACCTCTTTTAATACTTTCAAAATCTAGTTTTTCATACGCTCTTATATATGCCTCTTTTGATCTTCTTTCTATATGTTCAAACCATCTTAAATGATATTCTCTTATTTTATCCTCTATTGGTGCTATACATGTCAATGATGGTGATCGTCTTTTCGATTATCATCACAATGATAAACTCGGGCCTTCGCAGTATTATGATGATATAGATATTGTAAAGGCTAAGATATATGGACAAGAGAATGATGGTGACAGAATCCCCCATATTCTATGGTTACTTCCTAGTTTTGGAGGTTAGGTCACCTATAAGTTTTAGTTGGAACAAGTAATTTTGAACTGTAGTGAAATTATAAATTTCAAGTTGAACACTGACTGCCACAAACACCTTTTGTACATGTTGATGATTAACTGTCCCACACTCACAACCATAAAACATGACAGGTCTAATTGTTCTATAATATTTACCTTTTAACTTTAATGATATCTTCTTGTCACAAAGAATACCTAATCCTCCACCGACCGCCCGCCAGCATAAAACTTTGTAAAAGATAAAGATCACCCTTGCATGGCCGGTCCCAAGCCCCAATAAAGGAGGAGGGTTGCGTTAGGCTTCTGACAGCAAGCGTAAAACTTTGTCGGATTTTTATACTATGGATTATATGCATGTAAGATACACATAGATAATTTAGTTATGATTGAGTGCAGATTATGCATTAGCTCATGTCACTAGTCTTAGTGGAGGGACATGAAAACAAAGAATGAGGTAAGAAAAAAAGATCCTCATACCCATCACAGGTTTTTTGAACTGCCAGTCCCCACTGCTTCCCACACATTCTGATTCTAGAGGGCTCAAGCAAAGCCGAGGACTGTTACCAGAGCGATGATCAATTGTGATCGGAATGGTACATGCACTTGATGGTTGATAATGTTGTCTGGCTTGAAATCCATCAGCAAAGAGCCCAGGTATTCCACAGGTCAATGTTGTAATCCCCTTAGAGAGCGGTCCTTCATGGGCACCATTTGACTCTGTCATCTTAGGGGAGTGGAACCCATTTGCTAAATGTTTGTCTGGGTTGTGAGCATCATCCTTCGCACTTGAATTGTACCCACAGCCAAGAGTTAGCATGACCTGATTCTCAGGCACAATATCAGGATCTTGCACTTTTATTTCCTCAACTGACAGTTCTTCATATTCAATGTCGATGTATACATCAGCTGGAAGTTGAAGGTCAAAGGACTTGCGAACACATCTCTTCTTTTTAGATTTAAGCAGTTCAGGCTCTTCTTTTTGTCCCACAGATGGAGATGGCTGAGGAACAGCTTGTGTGTCATTCTCCTTCAGAAAGACAAGTGAAGACGTTAAGTTATCAGTATCTGAAGTTGACTGCCTACTGCAACTTGAGCTTAACATGGCCTTCATTGACACTTGCCAGCTTTTCTGTGAATCATCAAACATCCAAAGATTTTGACCCCCCTGCGTAGTTTCCAATCCTAAGGAGTAATTTCTCATTCCTCTCCTTTTCAGGTCATCCATCAAGTCCTTTTGCACTTGATACAAACGGTGCAATTCAGAGACCTAGGCAGCCAGTTACCCAGAAGTTAGCCAGTCTTGAACCAACATCACTAGGGACAAGAAATGTCATGCCAAACCAAGACGTTGGGGGGGAAATAAACATCAGAAAAACTCGCAAAATTATCTGAATTACAATGAGAATTTTTTGAATATTATGGAAAGGACCTTAGAGCATAAACATGTTTTGACAAGGATTTTTGATGTACCTGCTTGCGGAATATTGCTTCGTGTTTGAGCATAGTTTGTTTTAGTGCCTCCTTCTCATGTTCAGAATAATGATCCATATTCTGGTGCATGAAACCATTACAGTATTGTCCCACATTCAATTTACTATCTTCATAAAGTCGCGACCATATAGCACTCCTTACATCATCATTGAGATCTTTCATGTGGTAACATGCAGGTGTATAGCTGTTAAACTGCACTTGTGCTCCCATTCCTACCAATGGTATGGTGTGCACAAAGGTGTCAATGAGTTACAAAAAAATCTGCAAGCAAGTCCAACAACGCAAAATTTCCCCTAGCTGCCTCTAAAAAACATGCTCACATATAAAACCAAATTAGCTGTGACAGGGGACAGTTAAACAAGTTCAGGCAAAACGAATGAAAAAGCATGTATTCCAGGTGCAACCCGAATTTGACATTAGCCAACCTATCACATTCTTGAAGTGTTCTTGGCAACAAAGAATGTTCAAAAAACTATTCATTGCTTCAAAGAGCATGTTCTTGAAAAGTTTTAAATGAGAAAATTTTTGTATGTGAGTATGATACATATATAAAGTTTAGACAGGTATCTCACAGTTTACATCTTCCAAGCCCAGCACATGGAAATATTTTGCAAACATAAAATTTTAGCATGTGTACAATATGCCTATGCCACCGCAGGGGATGTGAACATGGGCAGGAGCCTAAAACTTGCCATCCAAATATGCAATTTTATGTGTTTTGGTAGTCAGATAGATGCCTATAATTTACTCATCATGTCTTAACTTCAAGCATGTACCCGGATTAGATGAAGTACAATGTTGCAAGAATCCTCCCAGTAAAGTTCTCTTTCATAGAGTCGGAGCCACATGCAGTAAAGTTCTCCTTCATAAAGTCGGAGCCACATGCCAAAATCCAAATGCATTCAGAATAGCGTCAAGCTAAGAGTATCAGTAAGGTGCCCATCTTTTCCTTTTCTCCTGTATGTCATTCCATGATTTTGGAACATCCACTATAGACTATCTACCATGTGAGACATGGAGAATTAACTTTAGGTGCTTTGTCCATATCACAACAGAAGCTCTGGCCATCTATTACCCTCACCATGGCATTTTGTAAGACAGTTCTATAAGCAGATAAGCGTTAAGACATAAATACAAAGGAAACAACTGCAAGTACAAGAAGGAACTGCTTTAATGGTTCCATTCAATGTGTACTGATCATATACATGCCTACGAAGAGTAGTTTATGAAGTAACTATCACTTCAAAATGAAAAGACCAACTTCATTGAACAAGTTCGCCTCCAAAACGTCAGATCCAAAACTACAGGTTGAAACAAATACTGGTGATGCCAACACATCAATCACGCTGGTAGGACAAGTTACCCCATCCTCTGACAATCTTAACAAGTGAAAGAAAATGGAACACCAGAATTTTTCGAGTTTCCAATTCAACACAGTAAAAGTACCTGAAAAATAAGAGAAGGAAAGGAAATATGTAAACTAGTTCCGTCTCCTGCCACCTTGCATGCATAAAACCATCCTTTCTCATCTAACTTACATGACATGCGTCTGTGAAGATAAGGTGTTCGATAAAACCATAGATATCTTTAAAGCCTCGTTCTCAGGTAACTTCGTGGAGAAAGTATTAAGAAAATCTTACTACATACTAAATGCGGCATGTTCCCTTCTCATTCCTTAGTTTTCTAAGAGTCAAATTTTGAGAATACTCGGTTCAAATCTCTCATACATTACAGAAATAACAAATAGAGGGACAAAGCAACATATTCGAAATAATAAGCAAACTGCCGTACAGTCTACCTCGAAATTCACGATGGCTCACTTCGTGTTCAAGAAAGAATGAACTTGTGATGGATAGAGAGACCGAACAGCCATCAATCGATCTCGATAAGGTCTGCGCTCGACTAAAGTATGGTTGAAAAGATTATTCATGACCGCTACAAAGAGGAGAAAGAACGGCATCAACGAAAAAGTGCGGATCCGAAAAGTCAGCCTAAACTTCATCAACAAGCAAATTTTGGTCTCATGTACAAAGTAAGATCCACGAATCATCAGAAGACACAGAAAACACTTTAAGAAAAAGAGCAGAACAGATTAAGAAAAACAACAAAAAGAAAAACGTAACCTAATCAGAATATGAACACATCTAGAAATCTGGTTCAACGGATTGTTCCAAGCCGAAGGCATTATCCAGAACCGAGACCGAGAGAATGATCTACAAAGAAAAGCTCCTTTACAAAGAACTCTGGTGCATGCGTGGGTGTGTGCTGTAGGCTTCGGCCTCCTTTGTAAACAAAAAAAACGTAGAAAAATCTCCGCAAGAACTCGATTCTTGCTCAGCAGCTCGGACAATAGCATTCCTTCATAATCATTTTTACTCAACCAAAACCCTGAACAAAGTCCATCCAAATCCTCCGAATTGCGAGAGACAGATAGCGACAGAAATCAGAAACAGACGGACGGATAGAGACGGGGAGAGAGACAGAGAGAGAGTCCACCTTCATCAACAGATGTTGCCCGGTAGCAGAAATCTCGCTAAGATATCAGCGGCGGCGCTAAGACTTTTCCTATGTGAATCTAACCGCCGGCAGAGTCCATCCTAGGAGAGACATCCAAACCGTCGTCCCTCCTCAGAGGTATCAAAGCCAATGAGGACGCCAGTAAGAGGAAAGAAGAGACCAAAAGCTACGGGAATTCGCTCCGGCGCCGCCGTCTAACACGTCCGAGAGAAAAATATCTACCGGAATCCAGCAAGGCGGAGGAATGACATCTACCAAATTTCTTCTCCTCACGTCCCGCTACTTCAGGGCCACGGACAGAGAGAGAGAGAATGGAGAAATGTCAGTAGGAGTCCGCTTTTCAGGGGGAAAAGGAGGATTGTAGAGAGAGAGAGAGAGATCCTGAGATAAAGCGATCCGGTCTCCTCACAGTCTCACACACAAAAGGACGCAATGATCCAAACTTCATTCTCTCTCTGTCTCTCTTTGTGCGAGTTGTGAAAGGCTTATTACTCAGAAACAGTGACAAGGGATTTGTCAATATTCGGTCCTAAACTTCCTTCCTCCGTTCCCTTCGCATGCGTGCCCCCACTCCACTGGCACGTGCCAGAAAAGATCACGTCCCAAGTGTAGAAGCCACACCCATCCCCCTCTCTCTCTCTCCCTTCTCGTATCGGCCGGTTCGCCTTGTATCGTTTCCTCCACTCGGCCAGCCCCGCTAGATGGACCGGGTGACTCGCGGTTCAGCTCAACTTGACTCGGTTTCAAATCATGATAAGCTCTACTATGTTCGACTCATTGAGTACTCATAGTTAATATGGTATGGATTTAGCTTACCAAATACAGCAAACATATCAGATTCGGTTTAGGATATGGAATATATGTAAGCGACTGTCATATGTTGTCTTCGTGTTCGCCTTACTTTAAGATGCTAGATGAGCTTCTTCGTAAATAGCGGCAAACTCACTTTATGGTGAGGTCAAGGTACTCGTAAATCTGAAAAAATCCTGAATTTTTCGTTACTCGTAAACCATATCAAAGATCACGAAATATTGAAAAGAGTTAAACCATGCTCACCTTCTCACAAGATGTTGGCTAAAGCCGCTCACTACGACTCAGTAATGCCATTGATGAGAAATATCGGTATATGGGCACTACAAGCAATAGCTCGTTTGGCAAAGGGGTTCACTCGCATGTCGAAGGTCACGAGTTCGATACGGGGGGCATGCGTCTGGCTTCGACCTCGCTATTGTACCAAAAGGAAGGAAATATTGGTATATGGTGCTCGACTTCGACAGACACATTTTCTTTTTTAATTAAATACAAGGCAAAAGAAAATGAAAAGGACAATAAAACCGACTCGATGCGTTGGGTCGAGCGGCAGGAAGAGAGAGAAGCGAGACGAATCGGTAGTTGGTCGCCGTCCTTCTCTGTTGGCAGAAACAAGATCCGGACAAAGGAGCATAAATCTTTTGCAACGACGTGGTCATAGTCGGATTTGCCCCAATGATTTCAACAAATAACAGATACGTACTAGAACGGCCGAAGTTGGGAGAATGTCAATCATGCCATCTCACTCCAAGTGCGGCCGATGGAGAAACTTGTCATTTTGTTTGACGTTTCAGTCGGGCAGTTAGGAGGTTTCTTTTAAATATCTCTTTATTTCCTGAAATAACTTAATTACCCTTATCCGTCGTTATTCTACGTGTCTAAAGCCTGGTCGCTCACTACCAAGACCTGGAGATTTAGCTCACCGGTAAGACGCCCTGACGCCGTCACTGTTGGTAGGAGTTCGACTCTCAGGAGGCTTGAATATAAGTCTGGTAAATAAGCTGACGAAGCTAGCGAAACATGAAGAAGATCTTGAATTGATAAAATAGACTTGATTGGCTCGTTTGGCAGCCAGACTTGGCCAGTTGGGGGCTATGCAGTTACTCCAACCTGTCCATCTGGATTGGAGTTCGAATCAGAGCAACATAAGATCCAACAAACATCGGTCTTGCATTTGGGGCTCCAATTTCGTGTTCTTAGTCAATTCAGGTGATCCAAATTAGGTTGCATTGATTTCATATAAAAACATAGAATATTTGCAAGTTTAGATCTTGGTTCGATATTTATCTTTTTCTCAATTCTCGTGACGAAACGAAAATCAAGTCTTATCTCACATTAAGTGGGGTGAGGTACCATTTTCAACCAACAAAAAATTTGCATGTAAAATATATTCATCCAGCTTTTTTAGCGTTTTGCTCACTTAAGAATCCATGTAATCGACCCCACTTAGTGTGGAAAAGACTTATTTAGTTTAAACATATTGTTTTAAATGCTATTTGTGGAGATTTCATTGATGACTTCTCATCCTTGTTATTGAAAAGACAAGGTTTCCTTCGACTAAAAATTAGTGTAGCCAACCCCACTTAGTGTGAGAGCAACATACTTAATTTGGATTTAGTTTGGTTTAAGCATCAAAGATTCTTGAAATACCGTTTATAGTGACTTTTAGGCTTTGCTGGTAAACAAAAGGAGATCTTGCCTGCTTCCTACAAGCAACTCCCTGCTAATAACAGTAATGGTGTGTTTGACTTCACGGACGAAGCTGCCTCGAACATTGCGGTACATGGCACATTCTCATTTTCAGTGACAAAGTGGCACCACCAAGCCTTCATCCATATGTGGCAAAGGAATACAAATGTACCTTAAAATGGTAATTTGTTATGAGGTCTTAAACTATGAAACTGAAATAGTGATAATCAAACACGAGTCTTGACATGTAGTAAGGTATGTCAATGACAATCACATTACTTTTTATCGAAAGTCCTATTAAAAGCCAACTTTTAGAAGTGGAGTTCCAGTTTCGTAGTCTCGTCCTCGTAATCAAACACCCTCTCGTCGTCTTGTCCTCGTAATCAAACACCCTCTCGTCATCTCGTCCTCGTAATCAAACACCCTTTCGTCGTCTCATCGTAATCAAGCACCCTCTAAGTGGCTGGAATCCCCTTTGTATATCTAAACATGTTCAATCAAATGGTTGGTGCGGAGTGCAAAACACCTAATATTTTATGGGTAACACAAAATCTAGGTTGGTAAAATTCAGATGAGGCAATCCATACAGTGTCAAGAAAAGGAGTTGGGACAACATGTAGAGTTCTTTTCTTCAGTTTCTTTCTTTCGGATTTCGGGTGAGACAACTGCCTCGCCTTGCCCATGAATAGGCAAGTCCTGAACTGTCTGATGGCATCATGGCTTGGTGCCGTTGTGCTGTGTGGGTAGCGGTTTTGTGTTCCGGGTAGTGTGTATCGTATTAGAAACAGATTAACATGAACACGACCCAATTCTTTTAGTGTTACATTGGGTGGACACACAAGGATTTTTTTGGGTTCGTATTGGGTTTCATGTCAGGTGTTACATTTCCAACAAGTTCGTGTTTCAGTTCGTCCTGTTTGGTGTTGAATGGGAAAACAGGTTAAGATGAACATGACCTGACCTTTTCAGGTTGCTTCCGGTAGCCAGGAAGCGTGCGGCACTTTGCGCATGACAAACTTGCATTTTTATCAGTGATATTAGTACCGGGTCTAGAAAGAATGGGTCCACTACATTGGTTCAATGTGTTGGATGGGACTAATATTCGGGTCTAGCCTCACTTATTTCAAACGTTAGAATCGTTGCGAATTATTGTCACAACCTGATTGTAAAAACTCACTTTGATGCTTGTCGAGGAGGAAGACGATATCGGCAACAGTCGAAATAAGTTATATATTTGACAGTTACACCAATTTTAACTTGGGTTGTTGAGAAGGAAGACGATGTTGGCAGCAGTCGAAATAAGTTACAAACATACTTGAGGGTTACACCAAATTTAACTTGGAATCTGCAAATTCAGACCTTGCGGCTTGATCCATTTATCCATCTGCAAGCATAAGATATTGAAGTTCAATTTCATCCATTGAAATAGGAAAATATTCAAATTGTTTTCATGGAAAAGAAGGATCCCAAAGGATGTTTTGCCTGCTATAATGTCTTTTTGCAGGTCTGCGATTGTAAAAACTATATATAAATCTTTTTGAGACGACCAGTTCCAATCTCTTTTGCATCTTCTTTTTCTTTTCTTTTGATACAAGAGAGGTTTCGGCCCACACGAGTCGAACTCACAGCCAGCCACCTTGCGAATCAAGAACCCTACTAGGTAAGGACCTTGAAACTTCGGCAGATAATTGTGCCATTGGTCGCAGAAGTCTCAGTAGAAGTCACAATTTCATGGCTTGTTTGACTCATTTGATCGCTTAAACGGAACTTAATTGTGCAATTGGTTAGAAATCAGGTTTTGCATCGAGCGACTTTGATAAATGACCCTTTTTTCTTTCAATCTGTAGACGCTTAAAATCGATCACTTTCGACAACCACACAATCCTTTGTTGGCATGCACCGGATACTATTTAGAAAACAAGTTTTGCGACGACCGACTTTGACAAAATGATTTCAAACAGTTAATTTGTTCGCATCTACCATAGACGATCGATTGCAAATTTTTTAGGTTTCATTACCGGTTAAAACCACTGCCTCCATTACTAAAACTACTTTTAAAAACTAAATAAAACTACAAAACCATTTATAATGGTTTTTTAGGTGGTTTTAATAGTGACGACGGCAAGTTCGACTGATAAAAAGTGTGATGAAAGGTGGTTGCCAATTGTTAAGATGGTAGAACTAAAATTAGCTGTTGAGTATGATTGATTATTGAGGATGAATTACATCATCTCTCTCTCTCCCTCTCTCTCTCTCTCTATATATATATATATCTTATTTAGACATGGGTGCCAACCTGTTGAAAGTTCTTTTTAGTGTGGGGAAAACAACTGATGAAGTTCTATAGGGTGGGTAAGCAACGCAATACAAGACAAGAACTCAACTATGGTTATTCTTCTGGTGACGTTAAAATTTTGGGTAAGCAACGCAATATAAGGCTATTTTTACTTTTTCGATTTAATTCGTTCATCTCTTTTGGCCTAAGTGGCTTTCATTGATTTGCATATATATATATATATATACTAGTTTGCACAAACCATTTTACCGTTTGATTAAAAACAATGAATTGATTAAATTGAAAAGGTAAAAGTACGGCTCTTTTTTCAGTGGGGTAGTTACTTTTTCCGTTCATTGCATTTGGGCTAATAGTTTAGAGCAGTTTCCATTAGTTTGCATACAAATAGCCTTATATATATATATATATATATATATAGAGAGAGAGAGAGAGAGAGAGAGAGAGAGAGAGATTGGATCCTCCCTAGTACTCATAATGCCTACTCAACCGGGTCATTATTTTAGTATATAGTAAGATTGTTTTCATGATTTTTCAAATACCCTTATAAGTAAAACAATAATGAACAACATCAATAATGAGCAAAATTTGATTTATATATAAAGAAAGAATAGTTCATATGCACACTCAATTCTACTTCAAGATCTCAACCATCGGATTGTTGAAATTAACAATTTAGATCTTTAAATCAAAATACTTTCAAGTGCATTAAACGCATCATATCTTTTTAAATTAAAGATACAGTTGTTAATCTCAAGTATCAAACAGTTAAGATTTTTAAGAATGATTAAACCATATGTGTATGCACTATCACAATCAAGTGCTCCAAAATCTAAATAAATCTCAATCATCTATATTTAATGATGAAAAGTTAGAATTTAGAATTTGAAAGGTAAAAAGTACATATGTAGTTATCATACTTTATTTCATATACACACTTTTTATATTTTAAATTTAAATTTAAATCATTCATCAATAGAAGATGAATGGTTGAAAATTGTTTCATATGCTAGCACCTACATGCTTTTCTCTTTCTCTCCCAATATGTGTGTATGTCCGTATGTATTATAGGGATGGCAATATTCATCCAAAATAGATTGGGTCTGGTACGGGGATAAGATATCTCAATCCTTACCTGATAATATATATATATATATGTATGTATGTATGTATGCATGTATGTATATTTGTGTGTATGCTTAGTACATATATTCATGTGTATTGATATAATATATGAATACGAATATATGTATGCATGTCTACAAACATACATCTAAGATATATATATATATATATATATATATATATATATATATATATATATATATATATATATATATGTATGTATGTATGTATATTATGACACATGTATATAAACTGGTACACTACCCATATCTATGGAAAAACGAGAAACTGAACCCGCCCGAATAGGAGGTCGGGGCCGGGTATAGGCCGATTTTGAAACCCACTTAAATCAATAAAAGGAAATTACTAAATGTATTATTTTGAAAATTTTAAAAATAAAAAATACCAAAATTAATTGAACTGAGTCGTTCCCGTTTCTTGTTGACTGGTTCAACCGGCCAGTCTACCAATTGAAAGCCGGTTTCCTCTCAGACCGGACCAACACATTTGGACCAAAACAGATCACTGTCTGGTTTCAGGTTCAACTGTCTGTATGATCCAGTTTCACAAATAACCATAACCACTCTCATGCATCCAAAGTATCATATTACCATCCTTATTGTACTAATTTGAAATTGCTAAATTTATTATATTGAAAGAAGATCAAACATATTTGAAAAACAAATACCAAAAACTAATTGAACCAACTAGTTCCTAGTTCCCGTTGATTGGTTCAACCGGTCGGTCCACCGTTAGGAAGCCGGTTCTCCCCAAACTGGTCCAACATATGAACCGAACCAGATCACCGCGAGGTTCCCAATTCAACCGATTAGACCGGCCAGTCCCGTTTGAGTTCATAAACAATGATAAAATTGCCCTTATGCGTTCCATGTATCATATTACCAGCCTTAATGTACTGGTCTTGAGAGTTCCATTATCTTACAACCTAGTGGCCGACCTATTTTAGGGTGAGAACTTAAAATCTGAGAAATAAAGATGCTTTATGGACGTAAAATACAAGTACACCTTACTCCAGATGCAAGTACGTCTCTCTCCAAATATATCCTTGGCCCGTAACGACTGATACTATATCTTTATTTTTATATTCTATTTGTTTTCTTTGCGTTTGCAAAACGTATTGAAAACCAAGACTCGGAGGGGAACCAAGCTGCTCTTCTTCGGCTCAACTAAGCTTTCATTCATTTTCGGGTTTTGGCATAACAAACCGAGAAAGACCCAACTCGTTATGCACGAGATCAAAGAAACTTTGCCCGTTCAGGCCTTTCACATTAAGCTTGTAACGTAAAGTTGGTCATATGGAATACAAAAAGACAAGTCATCTTTTCGGATTGTATGAATGTGTTGCCCGTTCTTTAATATGGTGGATCATTCTATTATACTTAATGTATTGGTGCATGTCTTCAATTATGTTGTTTCTTTCTTCTTTTGCTTTTCCTCCTCTTTGTTTGGAGATTCATTTCTTAATGGTGAAGAAAAAGAACGAGTGAGTGGCTTTTTAAGAAGTGCTTAACTTGAATAACAACATATATAGAATTTTCTACAGGTACAAAAATTACAATTAATGTCGAACTCATGTTTTCCTTTTACCTTTAAAGAGTGGGTCATGTTGAGCTCGGCTAACTCAGTCGGTTCTTTATTGGCTCGGTTGAAATGGCTCGTCAAGCCAAATGCCAACAAGATTTTGAGTTTACAAACGAGCCATGCGCAGCCCTCTAATGGAAAGCAAGCTATAACCCTTTGCAATTTTTGATCAATGAAGTAGTGGCTCCTACCAAATAAAAGAAACAAACCACTGAGACACTAGTTCTCATGAAACAATGAAGTCGGATTTAAAATTACCAGGATCACTAGTGTGTGTATATATATATATTACCGGTTCAGCCTCAGTTGGTCCAGTGCCATCTCCGGTTCATTGAGAAGTCCAATTTCCTCGACTGTGATTGAAAGTGTGTGGTGGTTACTTTATTATATTACCAAAAACAATAAATATTGTACGAAAAAGTTAGGGGCGGCTAACTTTCCCCCCAAAAGTGGTTCTAGTTTGTACGGAAAAGGCAGAGACTTGCTGACTTGGTCATCAGGTGACTGATCGTCTGCTTTTTCCCAAGATGGTCGCTTCGGTGCCGCTGCTTCATTCAATTTCCCCACTTCAGATGACGAGAAAAAACAGAGGGAAATGACTTTCTTCTTTTGTTTTTCCTTCTCTCTCATTGAAGATTCATTTCTTAGCAGTTAGGAGAACCCCTGAGTGGTTTATAAGATTTCTTGTGTTTGAATTAAACCAGAGGCAAATCACTTTCGAATATATGTAACGGTGTTCGCCATTGATTCACCTTCATTCTATATTTTCCAAAGGTTGGATCTTCCTCTTCTCCTTGGATCGCTCTTCATCTTCTGAACTCTCTCATAGGTATTCCTTCTGTTTGTCAATTCTCGTTTTCCAATGATTGTACTTCCTTTCTTCTTCTTTTTCTTCTAGTTTTGGAAAATCCAAACCTAACGCATTCACATGCACTCCCTCGAGAGTCAATCGTCAAAGCACCCTGCGGTTGAGCTGACGCTCTGGTTCCTTCTTCTAATTTTGCTACTGAAAATTCTTTATCAAGTATGATAATCCTTTTAATGCTCTCGACAGTTTGTCTAAAAATGAAGGTTTAGTTTTAGTCATGTATTTGCTTCCACCGAGTTGCTTGATTTGATCGATATTGTTCTTACTTTAATTGAGATTGGTTTTATGGGGCTAGTATCCACGCCGGACGATCTTGAGTATGGGCTGGTGACTTGATTTGGAAGACTTCTTTCCTTTTCGGTTAACCCTGGAGGTTCAGAAGCCGGCCTGCAATTTATTTTTCCTTTTCATATAAGTTGTGGTTTAAATCTCAATCTCGTCTTATATATATATGGAGAAACCAATAGCAAACCCAAACAAATCTCAACCATCCATTAACGGATGATTGAGATTTTAATTTGATTTATAGATTCAAATTTCAACCATTGATCACTGGTTGAGATTTATCACTTTCATCCATCATTCAAGATAGATGGTTGATGGTTGAGATTTGTTTTGCTCGATCCATATTGACATCAACAAATACTCACACATGCACCCTCATAAAGTCGAACTCCCCACCACAAAAAATAAAAATTCACATCCCACAAAGTTTTACACCGGCACCCTAACACTACAATCGTCCTTTCTTATCTAGGCTTGTGACTTACATGGCGGAGTTAGCAGTTTGGTTTGTATATAATTCTCTCAGTATGCTCCAAATACGATTTTATGATTCAATAACCCATTTCCCAATTTAGGTTTATCCAAGTCGGATTCGGGTTGTTCAAGTCTGGTTCTGTCTCACGCTGGACCATCTTGGACAAGAATCGGCTTCTAACTGTTGGACCCGTCACTTGAACCGGCCAACCAGAACAAGAACCCGCTGGTTATCTCGACCCACTTCTCAAGTCTAACTGAGAATTTGTTGTTCTTGGTTATAAGAAGAGGCCGAAGCCCAACACACACATGCACCCTCGAACTCTCCACCAACAGCAATGGCGCTACAGCACCCTCCTGCTGAGCTAGTTGCATTGGTGTGTGGTTTTTAAGATGAATTCTTCGGTTTGAATTTAATGTGATCTGGTTTTTTCGTTAAGGCAGAAGGGGACATGGCCATGGAAAGCAACAGAGCTGCATCTGGGGAAGACTTGCAAGATGTGATGCTGAATTGGTCTATACAAGACGTTTGCAATGAAAAACTTTTTACGGAA